>JAFMSR010000004.1:30796487-30817456 GCA_022818135.1 Saxidomus purpurata
CGATCAGTCTTTATTTGATTCTGACGTCACGTTCTGCCTAAACCGCATTCATGCACTCATTTGATCCGAAAAACGTGGAAAGAAAATATTAAAGTCATGACAGAATCAATATCGGATATTGTAGATATTAATGTGCACTTTAATTACAATGGAGTAGCTAGATGGAACTTTCTCCAAACATACGAAATGTACTATGAAAGTTTTATACGTGCGTACCTCCACGAGTAGCCCAACTAATTGTGCGCAAGAGCATTTTGCTATATACGATGGCCGCCCTTAGGAAAGACAGACTAGATGTAACGTCAGTTGTAAAATGGGTCTGTCTTGCAGTCGAAATATTGAGGCTAATCCACGAGGGAATACATGTACATACAAAAAACAGAAAAACAAAACCAGCGCGCTCTCAAAATTAAAAGGTTTTCCCAATAGAATCTAGTGCAAATATATCTAGAGGGTCTCGGCGTAAACATGACTTTCGTACATTATTTATTCGTTTCTCATTTTCCCCTCAAAGCGGACAACCGGGACAGAAAAATCCGCCTGTCCGACGGCAGAAAATCCCGTGTCACACAAGTCGGACATAGGAATTCCACACCCCTGCTGTACTATCGGTTGGACATATACAGCAGCACTCCACCAACATAATCGTCACATATAACTTGTTTTTGTTTATTTTAAGTATAAGTAATATGCACAAGTTCTCGTATACGTACAATTTACTATATACATTACTATGCATTGCTACATGTGTACATTAAATGTCTTTCCGAAAACTTCTTGTGAGTTCACCGTCTCGCGTGCATGCGTGAGTTAATCATATGTCCTAGAACTTTACTAATGATTATCATAATTATGGATATGTGGATAGCCATTGACACTGGAAATAAATTAGTGTGCATAAGTATATCAAGGATTTATTAGTCTAAGATTAGTGTGTACATTTTACTACAGTGACACTGACGACACAGCGGTCAGTGCAAAACAAAATGTTTGACTCCCGCAGATTCTTTAAATGTTTTCTTTACCATTGGTCGAATGTTTCTGCACCAAAAAGTGAACAATAGCCGAAAAAATTGTAGTTAGTCAAAGAGTTAAACAATGTTTTGAGTAATCGTGTAACTCTGAAGTCATGTGTCCAACATTTCGCTCATGCGTGACACCTGGTTGTAAATTGCATTGGTCAGAGTGCAGTATCCTACACTCATCTTGCGAACTGTAACAGTTTACTGTTAGACATCCAACATACACTTTATGGGTTGGCATATAAAAGAATGGAAATACATGTAAATGTATGAGATAAAGTACAATCAATTAGATAATCGTCAATAAACTACCGGTCCGACTGCCATGCCTGCCATTTCATTTTTATGTCCGAAGTAACTACGTCTCTGTTCATTGCTTTGGAATTTTTTCTCAGACTCAACAACCCGACCCCACTCCGAAGATTGAAGGAAGGGAGAAACCATTGACTTTGAAAGTAAAAACACAGTTCATAAGCGAAAATATCTGTATTCACTGTCTGCAGTATAGAAAGGAAACTTGGTTGTGATAACACAACAGAAAATGACCGTAAATTCACTTGTATACAAGTTAAGATTTTGGCAGGCAAGCATTTTCAGATGCACGTGATATGTCAGTAGAATACGACACTAGATACTAGTATGTTGGTAGAATACGGCACTAGATACAAGTATGTCAGTAGAATACGACACTTCTACTCTTGTCCATGACCTTGCTTTTGTGGTGACGCTTTGCGAAATAAAGGTTCAGAGTTCCAGTACTGCCGGAGACAACCCTATTTTTCACGTTTACAGATAGGTGCTGCTATATCAATTATCGGTGTACTTAAATATTGATAATTTCGTAAATTTAGTTGGTTTCGTTGACATTTTGTATGAGAAACAGACTGAAAACGCATTCTATTTTTGTTCACCAGACGTCATTATGAATTATGTAAAGTTCCGCAAACATAATTTACCTGTATTATAATTCATAAACTTACGACGGACCTGTACTAACGACGGGTACACCCCTATTTCGGTGTCTTCCTTTGTAGTACACTTAAATTAAATGCAATGAATGATACCGTAGCTCAATCGCTGTGATTAAAAGAGATCTCGTTTAAAGGAGTATTAATCAACATTTTAAATAAAATAGTCTAGATCTATATAATTTCTCTCAAAGTCACTCCAAAATACGCAAAGAACCCTATATTCAACCTTACTAAATACTGATTGCCACTTGCATTAAAATACTTAAGTGAAGATCGTTCAGTAGCTTACCGTGCAAGTTTTTGGGCGGAGCAAATTGACGACGTGAACGCTCGTACCTAAATGTCCTTGAATGGGGAGGAGTTAACCTATAAACTAGCTCTAATAATAGTTTCAAATTCGCGCTATGAGTGACGTAAGATTATAACTGTAATGATTGCCAAGATAGCGTGCGGGCAAACCCAACTGCAACGCGTTGTACATTTTGAAACATTTAGCATCATAAACCTTGAGAGTGGCTGATTCTTCTGAACCTGTCACTGATTAAATGTCATTGGTTAGAGCTACCACCGACCCTTTTATGAAAGAAAGATGACAATTTTTTGTGTCGCCCTTTCGGAGAAAATGCGATACATAGGGATCATTTTTCAGCCCGTCCGTCCGCCCGTCCGTCCACCCGTCTGTTATTTCTTAAGATTTCTTCAAACTTTACAATTGTATTGCTTATGACAAAAGGGTCGTGATGCCACCAAATTGTGTAGGTCAGTTAGACATTTTATAAGGTAATGCCCCTTTTTGTACTTAGATTTTGTCTCGAAATTATTGGTTATTCTAACAAAGTGTAAGAGGGCGACACAAGTGTTCTATTGAACACCCATCTTGCGTACAGTATTGAACTTTTCCTGGAACGAGGGTAAAGAAAGCTCCCCGTCTGTAAAAAGGTTTAAAGTCAGTCTGTTTAAACGAGCGTGCAACGACACCCTTATCTTTAGCGTTCGGAAAATATATATCTAAGGATTATATCATGTTGTTGTGTTTTAGTTCATCTGGCTTTGCCAGGGTGAACTTTTAGGATGGATGATTGTCCATCGTCCGTCAACATTTGCTTCAAACGAAGTCTCCTCTGAAACCACTAGGCCAATGTTGTTGAATCTTGGCAGGGATGTTCCTTGCATGAATTTCTACCAAAATTGTTAAAAAATGTCCATTTTATGCAGAACTCTGCTTGCTATAACCAATAGGAAATCACAAGGCCTAGAGCTTAGATATTTGGCATATATGATTGTTTGGTCGACCTCTACATTGTACCAAGATTGTTCAAATTATGACCCCGGGACAAAAATGACCCCGCCCGGGGTTTCACTTGGTTTAACAACGGCTTATATAGGAAAAACTTAAAAAAGCTTAGTCTCTTAAACCACAGGGCATAGAGCTTAGATATTTAGCATGTAGCATTGCCAGGTGGACCTCTTCAAAGTTTTTTCAATATTGGCCCTACCCAGGGGGTCACTTGTTTAACAAAGACGTCGATTGTATGAAGGAAAACCTTAAAAAATCTTCACCTCCAAAACTACTAGGTCTAGAGCCTAGATACTTATTGTGTAACAGTGTCTAGGGGACATCTTCAAAGTGTGACTGTTCAAATCACAATTTTACCTGTCCGGGGATCGTTTGATATAGAAAAACATTTTTAAATCTGCTGTTCTAAAACTACAAGGCCTAGAGCTTAGATATTTGGTTGTATCATTTTCTAGTGGTCTTCATCCTACTTTGTTCAAATCATGCCTCTTCGGTCAAAATTTACCACACCCAGGAGTAAAGTACACTTGTACTCAGGTGAGCGATATAGGGCAATCATGATCCTCTTGTTTTACTACAGTGTTCCCTAGCGTTGCTGATATTGGCCTCTGGACAAAATCTAAACGTGGAGGACACAATTTTGCTTCCGTTGTCGCTCGTCTTCGGCCTTGGCTCATTTTTCACCGGTTATTTATCCGTAAGTACCACAGTGATTTATTGTCTATCTTTCTGCCTCTCAGCCTGTCTGTTTACCTGTCCATCAGCTTGTCTGTTTACCTGTCCGTTAGCTTGTCTGTTTACCTGTCCGTCAGCTTGTCTTTATACCTGTCCGTCAGCTTGTCTGTTTACCTGTCCGTCAGCTTGTCTGTTTACATGTCCGTTAGCTTGTCTGTTTACTTGTCCATTAGCTTGTCTGTTTACCTGTCCGTCAGCTTGTCTGTTTACCTGTCCGTTAGCTTGTCTGTTTACCTGTCCGCCAGCTTGTCTGTTTACCTGTCCGTCAGCTTGTCTGTTTACCTGTATGTCAGCTTGTCTGTTTACCTGTCCGTCAGCTTGTCTACCTGCATGCATGTATCTATACAAGTTACAGATTTTGCAAACACTAATGTTTTAGAATAAGAAGAGCTATCCTTCTCACTGACGCCAAACCTTTGATCTTTCTCGTGCCCATCCATACTTTACCGATATTGCCAGCAACTTGAAATGCTTGTTCTGTCTGTAGGTAAGCTTACAAAACCCTTTCAAGCAATTTGGCTGAATTTTAACCTTTTTCCCCCCTTTAGAATATCCTTATTCTTGTTTTTCTTTCAAGGCCATGTTTTGTCTAAACTATTTCAACTATTGCTTTGCAACTGTAATCTCTTCTTTACCATCACATCCTTCATCTACAGGCAAGAGAACATTACTCTATGAAGAATTTTGACAAATTTGTGGCCCTTTTGTATATAAAAATACAGGTTGAGGCTTTAGCATTGAAGACCTTTGAAGATACCTGTATCACTCTCACTGTATACCTGTAAGATGACATATCCCCTTTGGTTTTTAAAAGGTCAGTCAAAAGTTTGTTATGGAAGTTGATAGTTCAACGATAAATAAAGATACGCCTTTAGACTTAACGGTCAAGGATACTGGGCCCTGCCTCTATTATCGAGTGATTAAAGTTGCTTACTTGAAATCATTAAACTTGTCACTGACTGAGGATCACGAGTTCGAGTCCTGTTTTCGATTTGACTGTGGCAGATAGGAGTGTAATTTTACAGGTCCTTGACAGGAACGATGCAGATGTAAAGTGCCCGTCTGTAAGTAACCTACAATGTACTTACAATTACAAAACGGGAGTTTAATACATGTACCTAGAAAAAAACTAATTACTTGCACAAATTTTCTCAAAGGGTTTGCCGCCGAATACTTTCCTTATTGCCAGAAAATAGGTTTTCGAAGAATAGTTTGTAGGTCATGCAGCATCGAATACGTCATATGTTCAAAAAGTCTGTGGTATTTGACATTTAAAGAGACATATACACGTATAATATGCAATATGCAATGATGGATGAAAAGTAGATAAAGTTCAGATACACATAGAAAAAATAAAATAATACAAATCCAAAATCAACTGTGCGACAACGTAACACTTTTAATACATGTGGTTGGTATTCCTTGTACTAAACTGTTTTTATTTACTTTACAGGTCCGTTTAGAGAGTAAACCCATCGCCATTGTATATTCTGTGATATGGATCATGATGCCTGTTTATGCCTGTTATCTTATTGTAGAGGTAATTTCATTCTAGAACGAATTATTTTTTTAACATTATTTCCCCTTTTATTTCATTTATTATTTGCCTTTTGTTAATATAGTAGTTATGCCCCAGTCATAGTGTCACGTTTTGGCTGCGCCGTTGTGCCCCGTTTCTGACACCCACGATTAGGAAATTTCAGCCGGGTGGCACGATGTACGACGTTGTCACCTCGTAGTCCCGCTGTGATACAATTGAGGGGACAACGAATATAAAAGTCTTGCTATGCCTCGCTGCCGCCGCGCTGTCGCCGCGTTGTCGCCACGTTGCTCCACGCTAAACTTCTCTATGCATCGCTGCCGCCATGCTTCAACCACGTTCAGCTTAAACTCGTCACACACTGGCCTCGTAAACTTCTTTGACCATGTAGGAAATGGTGCTGTGAGCTACTCTGAATTAGTACATTTATTTAGCGAGTGGTAGCTGTTTCCAGTGGCAAGGTGACAGAGAGTGACCACAACTTTCAGACCAGGCTGCAGCGCCTTTTTGAACCAGCTGTGCTTTTTTAATCTTGGGGTCAGACTGTCCTTCAGCTCTTGGAATAGTAGGGGGTCAACTCTGGGGAAGTTGTTGAAGGTGGTCACATCCTCCCTTCTCAGCTCTTCAATGATTTGGTGGTACTGGCCGAAATCCTCGGAGCCAGTCCCTGCACTATATAATGCGCGGGTCCCGCTCTCCCCTTCCTCTTCTATCCTATTCCCTCCGGATCATCACTATACTTCTCAGCATGTCTTGGTCCTGGGCTAGGGCAGCATTCGCCAGTTTGAGATTCATGGTAGAGGTTCAGCACTTAGCCCTTAAAGTCTTAAGCAATATCAGAAAAGATTTGAGGTCCTAGATTGAGGAATATTATATGTGGGGTCTCTGACAGATAGCATATGATATCCTTGATACGGCAGAACGTATCATATAATTATAGCGTACCACAACGTATCAAAACGTACCACAACATAGCAGAAACGTACCACAACGTCGAACAACGTAGGCCGCCGTAGCATAACGCATTTCATAACGTTGTACAGCGTATTAAAACGTATCATAGCATGACCCAGCGTGGCATAGCGCGGCAAAAGGAACGTGGGAGTAATGAGGCCACAACGTAACATAGCGCAGCGCAACGTGTCAACAAACGCAAAAGCGTTATGTTCACGTTCTGTTACATTTTTTCTGCGTGTTTGTTAAGTTATATTACGTTGTACCCCGTTCTCGCCACGTTGTTGCCAAGTTGTAGTACGTTTGCCCACGGTGTAGTCATGTTTCCAAACAAAGCTAAACGTAGCAACCAAAACGTGACATTATGACTGAGGCATAAAAATTGAATCTGTACGGAAATACGAAACACCTGTTTTTATTAAAGTTCGAAACACTTCCACTAAAACGTCCGTCCGTTATACATCAGTACGTCCGTCAGTTTATACGTCTGTAATGTCGTAATGTTTTGATTCGGTATATAATCATTATATATGTTTATTTTATGTTTTCCCGTGAATTATAGAGCTTTTTCAGTGAAATAAAAGTGATAATCCTCAGTTTGTAAATTGCGGATTACCATTTTAATTCATTGAGTATTACTCCGCGCTTCATGATGTGACGAAGTGCAGACATGTTTTTTAACAATTGTTTCAACTTCTTTCTCATACATTGATGTTTCAGTTTCATTGAATAATAAAGATAGATATGACTTTTTTCAAAACTTTTCTCTGCAATAAACTATTTTTGTTGTTTTATCAGTAATGCGGTTGTTATTATTATGGGGTTCTCCACGGGGAATAATGAATACTTTAATTCAAAATTTTTCCTGATTATTTTTTCAAGAAAACATGAAATAAAAAAGGTCACTCGTGAAAATATCAGTTTTTGTTGTTCACTTGGGAAATACAAACGATATTTCGCTGAAACAAACAAATATCCCCTAGATAATACTAAGCGGGTGTTGCAACTGTAATACTTACATTTGTACTCTTAATTGTAGACTCATTGATTCTATTATTTTTATTTCTCAAGGCAGCGAAAACCTTGCAGTCTAACGACAACACACAGATGCAGAAATCTTTAAACGCCGTAGTTTTTGTAGCCGCCGGTGCCTGCCTGGTTGTCAGGGTTACCAGTCTGTTTTTTGGGATCAAAGCGTACCTTAACTTTGGAAAAGGCTTACGTCAGAAAGGTCAGTTTTTTATGCATACATATCTATTTTTGATAAAGTTAGTTACCGATGGAGCACTTTGAAATGCAATGCCATTTCTACGTACAATTTGAAAATCTCGGTTTCAAGATTTAGCTTGGTTTGATTACAAATATACATGTCTTTTTGCTCCGTTCTGTAGGGCCTACATAAAGTATGGCTTTATTCAAATATGTCGATCAAAGTACACATGCAATGCTAACGCAAAAGTCGTCCTCGACTAAACCTGCCATGTGTCAATTATGTGGTACCGGAAGTAATCGTAACTTGATCTCTCCTCATATCTTGAAGGCACTGTTGGTAGATGATCTGACTATTCATCTTAGAAACACAATGCTTTGCTTCCCTTCAGGAAGATCGTGTACTTTAATCACTGAAAACTATACCTCTGCACATAGTATGAATAATCAATATAGTATTAATAAGTATGAATAATCAACATAGTATGAATAATAAACACAGTATGAATAATCAACATAGTATAAATAAACATGCTACTGCACAGGAAAAGTAATATGTGGTTTTTCATCTTAAAGCAATCTGTAAGTCTTAAAGTGGGAACCGGTGTAACGTTATTTATACCCCAATGAAAAAATAACCCATCGGTCTTTTACTGTAAGGGACTGGTGTACATGAAGTACGTCATTCGAATTTCTGCCCACTTGTTTTGTTTTCTATAGATTTTGGAATAATAAAGTAAAATATATTTCTTCTATGAAAACGAGTCTAACAGGAAGTACCCACCCGTTTATTTTCAGTGTATGGTGTACTAGTAGAGACATTAGAAGTCAGCAAAGATCAACAACAGGAACAAGCTTAATATTAACATCAGAACTTGAAAAGCTTGCGTATAATATTGTTTCTAGTAGTGTTGTTGTTCAAGGTATCTTTTACCTTAAACGGAGTGAAGCAAATGAACAGAAAATTGTAGATTTAAAATGAAATGCTTATGACTGTCATTTTATATAAATTTACTTTACATTTTCGGTAAAGTTCAAACTATGTTTGTATATTACCTTAGGACGGTATATTAAAAGCTCTATTACATGTATTTAAGTTCTTATTAAGCTCACCTGAGCACGTACTCATTGTGAGCTTTAAGGATTGTTGACTGTCCGTCGTTCGTCTGTCAATAAATTGTTTCAAACAACATCTTTTGTGAAACCGCTTGGCCAAGGGTGATGAAACTCGGGGGTCACTTGTTTTACATGGACTTAGATAAGAAAAAATTTTAAATAAAAAAAAATTCTCAAAAACTATAAGGCATACAGTCTGCTAAGTGTGTTCAATTCGATGGAGTCAAAAGTTACTCTGCCCGGGGATCACTTGTTTTACATAGATTCCCATAGGAACAACCTCTGAAATCTTCGTTTCCAAAGTCACAAGGCCTAGGGCTTAGACATTTGGAAAGTAACATTGTCTAATGGATCGCCACCAAGTTCGTTCAAATCATGGCCTTTGGGTCAAAACTCATCACGCCCAGGGAGTATTTTGTCTATGAAAAATATTCTTGTTTGAAACTTATTCGTCCAGAGCATATGACATTGTCTGGTGATCCTCTTAGAAATTTGGCCACATTATGCCCCGGGGATGAAAATTGACCACGCCCTTGGGATGACAAAGGTAAACCTATTATGTGTAATAACCCAATAACATTGAGAATAGGATCCTCAGACTTCATGGACAGTAACCAGTAGGTGACCTCTGTTGATATTCAGGTCACTGGGTCAAAGGTCAAGGTCAGATATTTTAAGTTCAATAACTTGAGAACCATTAGGCATATGATCTTCAAACTAGATAGTGAGGTTGGCCTTGACCAGTAGATTACACCTACTTATTTTGAGGTCACAGGATCAAAGGTAAAATGTCTTGAACTAAGGTGAGCGATCCAGGGTCACCATGACCCTCTTCTTTTAATATTACACAATTTATTTCAACAAAAAAGGTTGATTTTCTTTAGTATCCTTAAAGAACATTTGGAATATCACATTTATTTCATCATTTGATCATTAATTACTTTCATTTATATATACACAAGCTAATCATGCTTATAGTTGATATCTGTACGTAGTTATCATCTTAGTTGCTACTTAAAATTTGTATCCCGCCCTTCAAAGAAGCTGGGGTATATTTCTTTGTTGCTGTCTTTGGTTTCCGCTCAATAACCGGAGAAGACTTTGGCTTAGAGGTCTCAATCTTAGGAGTGACATTGGTCATGAGCAGTACACAATCCCTATTCTTTTTGAGGTCACTGGGTCAAAGGTCAAGTTCACAATAGCCTTTCATTTAAAAATGATTTCAGCTTAATAATTTAATCACTAGATCGAAGTTCAAGGTCACAGTGACCATGCGTTTAAAATAGTTTACTCTCAATGACTTGAGAAGGCTTTGACCTAGAGGTATCAAACATGATGCGAACATTGGTCATGGAAACCCTACATGGGTCAAAAGTCAAGGACACATTGACCTTATATTTCAAAGCAGTTTCAGTCAATTACTTGAGAAGGCTTAGACCTAACGGTCTCCAACTTAGAAGGGACATTAGTCATGGACAGTAGATGAAGTCTTTATATTTTGAGGTCAAAGGTCAAGATCACAATGCTTTTCATGTAAAATTCGTTTTCCTTCAATACTTTCAGAAGGCTTTGACCTAAAGGTGTCAAACTTGGTAGGGGCATTGGTCAAGGACAGAAAAAGAACCCTATTCATTTTGAGGTCACTGGATCAAAGTCAAGGTCACAGTGACCTTGTATTTAAAGATCTTTTCATCTTAGTAACTTAAATATGCTTTTGAGTGGTAGTTCTTAAACTCGCTAGATGTAAAATTATGAAGAGTATATGATCCGTATTGACGTTGGGGTCAAGAGGTCAAAGGTCACATCAAGTTCCGATTCATTAAATTAATTATTAATAAAAAGTTACACTGATTCCAATCAAAAGCCCCATGATACTTTTGAAGATTTTATTGATAGTGTATTAATAGCACAGCGTTTTAGTACATGTATACATAAACAGTATATTAGTATGTACTTTAAAAAATGTTGACATATGCGATTTTTGTATTCAAATGTATTTTCTTCACAAACTATTGATGTCTGAAAGCTTTTTTATGTTTTTCCAATATCATTCAATAAAATTATACTGTGCTATATCTTTTAAATTTACTTCAGTTAAAAAGAAAACACACAATGTTAGCAGGATGTTATTGTTCATATAAAGGTAAATTTCACCGTGAAGAAATGCTAAAATTAATGTTACGAGTATTTACCTTTCATTGTGATAACATATTTCTATCTTTAGTTCATTTTCATCATTGTAAATATTAAAAGTCAAAATACTGTTGTTCATGTCGGTAATGCATTTGTCTTAGCTCTGCTTGATGAAGCTTATGTCGAGGTCGGTTGTCCGTCGTCTGTCCGTAAATATTTCCTTGATAACACTCTTGATTTGACTTTCACGAAACTTGCTCAGAAAGATGCCGGAAACCTGTAGATGATCCAGATAGTTTTTTGGGTCAGTGGGTCAAAGGTCACATCGTTTCCGCTTAATATTCTGAGATCTACATGACCCATGGTCGTCAAATTATTATTTGGTTAAAGGTTAATGTCAAACTGACATCCTTTAGTTTTTCTTTGATATCACTACAGATCACAATTTTCATTTGACTTGCCTGAAGCTTGCTCAGAATGTTGCATGCAACATGTGGATGATCCCTTTAGTTTTGGGGATAATCGGGTCGGAGATCAAAGTCACAGTGACCCGAACTTTGATAGGTTTGCTCACTATTTTGAGATCTTATTATCAACAGTAGTCTTCAACGTCATAGGATAACTTGTCTTAGTGAATATACGATTTTTACTGTTTAAAGGGTCAGTGGGTCTAATGTCAAAGTAAAAGTAAGCTTTTCATTAGTAATATTCCAATAGATTTTCATAAAACCTACTCAGAACAGCCCTGTCGGTCCAGTCAGTCCAGTAAAGCAATACTGACCCTTACGGGCCTCTTGTTGTTGTACATTGTATACATGACACAAATCATGATTTATTTAAACAGATTTTGATTGAAAATATTTAATATTATTAGGGATGGGAACGAATACTAAAATCAATATTCGAATATTCGGTTTGGCATATTCGAATATATTCGAATATTCGTTTTGTGGTGTCCATGTATATTTTCTTAACACGACGGATACGCCACTACAGTATGTTTAGTATGAAAGTGTTTGCTTTAAAACGGTATATAAAGAAACAAATTATTAATTTTCCACAAGGAGAAGTTTGGCTAACATTTCACGATTTTATCTTTGTATTACGTAAAATATTTGTATGTATAAAGATTTAAAAAAAACAAATTTGTATTCTTTCAGAATAGCCGTTAAAATGGAATTAAAGTAAAAGAGATTACCTCCCTTTTCTATAAACTATGAATGTCTAACTGTATATAATTTTATATGGAAAGAAAAATAATTTTCGTAAATAAAAGTTTGGATAATATTTCAACCGGTTTATATATTTTTCTTGTGTATAATATTAATAAATTTTTTTTCTCTCGCTGATGGAGGGCTGTATACACCTGATGCAAACTGCTAATCCGTAACGATGCCCCCCTGTCAATTATGCATTGCAATTTTCGTGTTAATTGGGAAATTTTTGACACGCTCTAAACAAACAATACAGAACAAACGGTTTTATTCGGCATAATTAGCATTCTTTAGATTGCTACCTATTTAAAAAAATAATAATAATAATTTACGAATATTCGAATTTGATTTTCGCATTCAAATATTCGGCCGATTTTCGAATATTCGAATATTCGAATATTCGTTCCCATCCCTAAATATTATATAATTTTGTAGTGAGAAATAATAAAAGCAATACGCACAATATATATGTCGTTTGTGTGACTTATTTCTTATGGTGTAATTCACGTTGAACTTCATGGCGGTCTGTAACAGTCTCGCATAGAGAAACGAGTGGTGAAGGAAAGCATTACATACATTACTCCTCCACAATAACGGCTTAAGTGGCACCAGCTTAGGTGGTAGTGACAGTCACCGTTCTGCACCGTTAACGCACATGCAAGCTGAAATACAGGGCCGTGGGGATAAACACCCGCAGTTTGTCTGGTCATTGACTGTTAGTTTCATTATCTATCAGCTTTATTAACTACAGGTTTCATTAGCTACAAGTTTCGTTAGCTACAAGTGTCATTAGCTACAGGTTTCAATAGCTATAAATTGTATTTAATATAGCTACATAGTTCATTATCTGCAAGTTTCATTAGCTATATATTTCATTACCTACAAGTTTCATAAGCTACAAGCTTCATTAGCTATAAGTTTCTGTAGCTACAAGTTTCATTAGCTATAAATTTCATTAGCTTCAAGTTTCATTAACTATAACATAACCAAATGATGTCAACACGGACATATCTATTCATCACAGATTTACGATAAATGAATTTATTAGCGGGTTGGATCTATCTTAAGAATGTACTCGTGCATAGCAGGCGGGAAAAGAATCACGTGATGGTAGTTGATATAGTGTGTAATGGGTATTGAAGAGCCATTCGAGGTTTCGTCGCCAGATCGTTTACACTCAAATTTTACAAAAAAGTTTTATGTGCCATATGTTCTGTTATGACAATTATTTTTGTGTTTTCAGATATCATCTGCTGATAGATTGTTAAAGACATCCCCAGAGCCGGATTTTTCATTTTCAAAGTGCTGCGCATTACAAATTTTTATTTGCAATTCATGTCTTACAACGAACAGTTATATAGTTAAAACAAGTGATTATAATATGTATATAAAGCGGTCATTGTTTCATGTCCGTCGACGGTAACATTTAGAAGCATGTAAAATACTGTTTTAACGAGGATTATTTCATGAACTACGCATGATATGTTGTGTAAGTCGTTTCATATTTCCTCATTAATTGGGGATGTGTTTATGAACGTTCGCATTAAATTGTCAAGATGTCAACATTTCAGACAAAATACAGAGCAGAATTGAAGACATGCGTATATTAGATAAGTACAATATCAGATAGTTACAGATTTTGCTTTAATTTGTTGTATATTTCACGGAAGGAAAGCTAATGGAGAAATTTCTCCACGAGACCTGTTTGCGACAAGACTGCATGTATTCTGAAAAGTCGCAGCATAAATTACATTTTGAATGATTCACTTTGAATATCGGATACAATAATTCAATATTTGATACAGAAAGGTACAAGTTATATTTCACGATTTTTTCATGATCGGGACGAAGTGTACATAAACGGACAGGTAAACACATTAAATAAGTACAATGTCAGCATGATTTTCACGGAAATTGACTATGTATCATTTCGATAAACATAATTTTGGTATTATACGTTTCATGTAAGAGTTTAATGAAAGTTTTGTTTAACTATATCTGCATGTTACAACATTTAGAGCGATTTCAGCAACGTGTGGTCACGTTAAATCGACAAAAAGAATATCGATATATCCCGTCGTTTCTCGAGCAGTTGTTAGCGTTATGCATGTTTTCCTTGGTTCTCTGTCACGTGTACACAGATAACAATGCTTGGAAAAGAGATAAGTATAGTTTGCTTGATTTCAATTACTTCAGGATTGGAATGGATGTTGTGTTTTACACATGCGTTGTTCAAAATTTTAATGACGTTATATACTTGCTGCAGCTTTTTCAGTTTCAAAAAGAGAATAGTTACGTTGAAACAGATACTATTTATATATCAAATGAAAATGTTCTTGGTCCATACCAGTATTATGAGAGGTAAATGTTGATTAAGTCGTAGTGAGCGAAGTGTCGTGTGTGAACACTTTGTGGTGTGATTTTTATGACAATCGTGTCAATATTAGAATCTATTTATTACTGGGTAATGTATTTAATTTTCAAAGATTCAGATCAAGAACACTGAACAAGGTTTGAGAAAAGGATTCGTCAGAAATATTGAGAAAACAAGAAGTACGTGCAACCTTCTTTTAAAAACAAATACATAAGTTCCAAAATTTGTGTGATAAGAGACATAAAGTTTACGTACTTTACGCCTTCGTTTACTTGTGTGATTTTTTGAGTCGCGTTAAAAGCGTACTAAAGAAAAAATGCAGTTACAACAAATCGTAGGATTGTAGAAAGACAAATGAAGTTGTTTCTTTATACAGCGAAACTGTTTACATTTTTGTTTAACACTTGTTTACATAATTATACCAAGTGTTGTCAATGCAGTTTTCTGTATGACAATATATCTGAACTACATTTGTATACAGAACTTTGGTAATGCGTTCAGACTCTCCTTTTAAATGTTACTTTTGACAGGTGAAGGTAATTGTTTTACCAATGTACTGCGAAGACATGTAGATCTATACTGTTGTTAAGAAAGGTGTTTATAGTTGCAGAGGATCGATCTTTGGTGTTTTGATAAAGTTATGTTAAGACGTCATTATAGCCCCTGTGCTCGTGTAATCACAATCCTTGATTGCCGTTATGCCTGGAACCATGACTAATTGATGCAGTAGCAAGAATGCACGCTTCATTCCGGCTTCACTGATTATATTATGCATCTTATAAAATAGCCAAATTGTGTTTTATAATTCTTAAGGCGTATGGAACACCGGTTTGACGCTAGTACTGCTTCAGTAAAATTTTGTTTGATATCTTGCAAAACAATGGCGTCTCTATAATTCTGAGATGGGAATCATCAGCATTTTGTTTAAAAGTTGAACATGAAAGATGTGCTATAATATCATAAATATTGAGCTATAATTATGAAATGACGGATTATTTATAGTATGAGAGAAAAGAGGCCCTGCTTGCCTCATCATGAGCATTATTAGGCCCTGTTTGCCTCATGATCAATCTTGATAGTATAAGAAAAGAGGCCCCATTTGCCTTTTGATGCGCGTTTGTGATAGTATCAGTGAAAGGATGCCCCATTTGCCTCATGAGCATTATATATAGTATAAGAGACAATAAGGCCCTGTTTGACTGATAAGCATTATTGATAGCACATGAGACTAAAGAGGCCCTGTTTGCCTGATAAGAATTATTGATAGCACAAAAACTAAAGAGACCCTGTTTGACTGATAAGCATTATTGATAGCACATGAGACTAAAGAGGCCCTGTTTGCCTGATAAGAATTATTGATAGCACAAGAAACTAAAGAGGCCCTGTTTGCCTGATAAGAATTATTGATAGTTTAAGAGACTAAAGAGGCCCTGTTTGCCTCATAAGCATTATTGATAGCACAAGAGACTAAAGAGGCCCTGTTTGCCTGATAAGCATTATCGATAGCACATGAGACTAAAGAGGCCCTGTTTGCCTGATACGCATTATTGATAGCACAAGAGACTAAAGAGGCCCTGTTTGCCTGATAAGAATTATTGATAGCACAAGAGACTAAAGAGGCCCTGTTTGCCTGATAAGAATTATTGATAGCACAAGAGACTAAAGAGACCCTGTTTGCCTCAGCATTATTGATAGCACAAGAGACTAAAGAGGCCCTGTTTGCCTGATAAGAATTATTGATAACACAAGAGACTAAAGAGGCCCGTTTGCCTGATAAGCATTATTGATAGCACAAGAGACTAAAGAGGCCCTGTTTGCCTCATAAGCATTATTGTTAGCACAAGAGACTAAAGAGGCCCTGTTTGCCTGATAAGAATTATCGATAGCACATGAGACTAAAGAGGCCCTGTTTGCCTGATAAGAATTATTGATAGCACAAGAGACTAAAGAGGCCCTATTTGCCTGATAAGAATTATTGATAGCACAAGAAACTAAAGAGACCCTGTTTGCCTCATAAGCCTTATTGTTAGCACAAGAGACTAAAGAGGCCCTGTTTGCCTGATAAGCATTATTGATAGCACATGAGACTAAAGAGGCCATGTTTGCCTGATAAGAATTATTGATAGCACAAGAAACTAAAGAGACCCTGTTTGCCTCATAAGCATTACTGTTAAGGCCCCATTTTCCTTGTTACGAGCATTATTGATAGTTTAAGAGAGAAAAGAGGCCCAGTTTGCCTCGTCATGAGCATTATTGATAGTACAAGAGACTTAAGAGGCCCTGTTTGTCTCATAAGGAATCCTAATAGTATAAGAGAGAGAAGAGGCCCCATCTGCCTTGTCATGAGCATTTTTGATAATATAAGAGAAAGGCGGCCCCATTTGCCTTGTCATGAGCATTATTTTTAGTAAATAAGAGAAAAGGGACATTTTGCATTATTAATAGAATAACAGAGAAAAGAGGCCCTGCTTGCCTAGTCATGGGCATTATTGATAGCACTAGAGAATAAAGAGGTCTCTGTTTGCCTCATGAGCATTCCGTATAGTATAAGACAGAGAAAAGGCCCCATTTGCCTTGTTATGAGCATTATTGATAGTAAAAGAGAGAAAAGATGCCCTGTATGATTCGTCCTGAGCATTATTGAAAGTTTTAAGAGAAAGGATGCATTTTTTGCCTTGTCATAAGTATTATTGATAGTATAAGAGGAAAGAGGCCCAGTTTGCCTTTTCATGAACATTATTGATAGTACAAGAGACATAAGAGACATTGATTGCCTCATGAGCATTATTGAGAGTATAAGAGAGATAAGATGAGCAGATGACTCCGGTTTTTGATATTGAAGTATTATTAATGAAAATAATCATATATTGTTAATATAGTAATAATAATAGATATAAAAAAAAAACAGTAAAGAGGCCCCGTTTGCCTTGTGAGGAGAAAGTGGCCCCGTTTGCCACGCTCATGTTATTATATTGAACTTTAATTATGATATGGTCGATTATTCATTGTTTAGCATTATTGATAGTGTTAGAGAGAAAGAGGCCTCGTTTGCCATATTATGAGCTTTATTTATAGTATAAGAGAGAAAAGATGAGCAGATAGTCCCGATTTTATTTATGAAATTAATTATAAATATTATTAATATGTTTGTAATAAAGTAAACAAAAACAAAAAATATAGAAAAGAGGCCCTGTTTGCCTTGTGAAGAGAAAATGGCCCCGTTTGCCACGCTCATGTTATTATATTGAACTTTAATACTGATGTGATGGGTTATTTATAGTTTGAAAGAGAGAGATAAAGAAAATAATTAGAGAAAAGAGGAGCACATGGCCCCGTTTGTCATGCTGAATTGTTTTGATATAAGCTTTAATCAAAAGATGATACGCCTAATGTATGGCTTTTGCCTATCAAGGCATTTATACATGAATCAGTATACACTGTTTACTTTTTCCCCGTTCTTTATGTTTCGACAGTTGGCTGACGGGCCTCATCCCTTGAAATAAGTGTTTTGTTTTTATTAATCCATAATGAAAGTATGGTATATAGGTCATGGTTTTAGGAAGACACATGGTAGCGAAAATATAGGTTATAAATGATTTATGCTCGTTTGAGGGAACTGAATTAGAGCATAAATGAATTTATTAGCGGGTTGGAGCTACCTTAAGAATGTACTCGTGCATAGCAGGCGGGAAAAGAATCACGTGATGGTAGTTGATATAGTGTGTAATGGGTATTGAAGAGCCATTCGAGGTTTCGTCGCCAGATCGTTTACACTCAAATTTTACAAAAAAGTTTTATGTGCCATATGTTCTGTTATGACAATTATTTTTGTGTTTTCAGATATCATTTGCTGATAGATTGTTAAAGACATCCCCAGAGCCGGATTTTTCATTTTCAAAGTGCTGCGCATTACAAATTTTTATTTGCAATTCATGTCTTACAACGAACAGTTATATAGTTAAAACAAGTGATTATAATATGTATATAAAGCGGTCATTGTTTCATGTCCGTCGACGGTAACATTTAGAAGCATGTAAAATACTGTTTTAACGAGGATTATTTCATGAACTACGCATGATATGTTGTGTAAGTCGTTTCATATTTCCTCATTAATTGGGGATGTGTTTATGAACGTTCGCATAATTTTCGGCATTAACATTTTGGGTATGTCAGGGGACTTGAGAGGTCTTCGCTGGTCTTGAGCATGGATTCTCCTACCTCCCCCTCCCAAGACGGAGTAGGGTTGGGTAGCCCGCTCGCAGCATTAACCTGACTTTGGCATTAAATTTCTATATTCATCATGCAAACAATTGCGCATGTTTACAGTCCAATTACGTTTCTGGTATTGATTAATGTTACTTTTGGCAATCAATGCATTTTTGATACACTGGTTGTAACGAATGTACATGTATGTGTAGCGTTTGCGGAAATAAACTTGACAGTTGGCTGACGGGCCTCATCCCTTGAAATAAGTGTTTTGTTTTTATTAATCCATAATGAAAGTATGGTATATAGGTCATGGTTTTAGGAAGACACATGGTAGCGAAAATATAGGTTATAAATGATTTATGCTCGTTTGAGGGAACTGAATTAGAGCATAATCATTGTTTTTCGTTATAATACTGTTAATGAGTACAATGTTATCAGTTGAATTTCGCAATATGAGGACATGCTTAGCCATGGGAAACAAAACATATGTCGGTAGCCAGTTTTGTCACCTATATTTAAACTGTGCTCAGGTATTAACTGTTCATATTATTCAAAGAGCGAAGTTGGAACTTTTCTATTTATATATTGACAGAAGATGTCGATGCGTTTTACAGGAGTGGTTTCTGTACAGGAACGTATCGTTGACATCGGATGCACGTGATGAGTACTAGTTATTATTTGTCACAACATTTCGTTGTGTAGCACCTTACACACGTAGTCGTTTACAGTTCATTGATGCTAATGTGACAGTGACGGAAAAGAAGAGTTCAATAGTATTGTATAAATTGATAACGTAAGTATTATTATAGGCTATGCTTTTAACGCGAGATCTTACTTTGTTATCAATGGTTATAACCTTTTGTGTACGCATATATCTATGAAGTCACTGTCACATTATCGCGAACGGCCTCTTCTCCAGGAATTTGTCTTAAATTCAGCAAAACAATACAGGAGGCTTAACTTTCAGTAGCAAATGATTTGTAGGTAAAACATGATGTCAAAATTTTGTAATTATATACAAACGTACAGTGTTATTTAACAGACACTACGTATATAGCTTATGGCTGTATATATAACTTATTTCCTCCAAAATTGAAGAGCTTGATACAAAAATGAAGAAATGGGAACGAATACAATGTATATACATGTATACAAACAATACAGAAATACACAATAGGATGTACAATTTTCACACGAGTATGATAAGAGACGATGTAATTCATTAAGTTTCACATTTAAAACATTTGCTATTTACCTTTACGTGAACGAAAAGAAGTTACTTATACCCGTTTCTCTATCTAAATTTCATACAATTGTTGAAATACAGATATTTGATAACGGTCATCATCACACGTTTCTGTTCTGACTTAAGATCATGTATTTGTTTACATAGTATTACGATAAAGACATATAACGAGTAAGATGAAACCATGTCGAGTTTGTTCTAAATCAGACCGTTTTCTTCGAAAGAAAAATAGTTTTGTGGAACAGTTTATCTAGTCATGATTACGGGTATTTGAGATATGTGTGATGTTGTCGATTACATAATTAGCTGAACTTCTATCAACGGACAAATTTGAAGTAAGTGTTTGTTGTTAGTTTCATATATTTGATATAATATTAAGTGATAAACCAGTCGTACGAATTAAGTTTTATATAACTATTCAAAATCGTCATTTTATAATATTTTCAAGTAAGATGTTTCAAACATGACGAATGGTGAGGAAACATGCAAGAGATTGTAGATTCATAGTGAATTCTACGGTGTACCGTTTGGGCCATCGCTTTCTATTTAATAATTCGCTCCAGCGATTACGCGAAGTTACGATGGCTATGCACAAAGTTACGATGGCATTTAACATCGCGTATCGTCATCGTGACTTCGCGTTAACGTCTTCTTAACTTCGTGTTATCATCCAAAGAATTAATAGAGAAAAGGCGATGACCCTAACGGAACACCATACATTTCTCTTATAAGAATGAACATTTAAACATAGGTAAATTATATTTGTTTGAGTAAATATAGTAATAAAAAAGTTCCTTGTATTCAAAAGAAATATAATTGTTACACAGTTTTATATGTTAAAAATATAACATTAAATTATAAGTGACATTTCAAAGGGTAATATCGCTTACTTTAGGTGTTTGGTAACAGGGAGTAGGATATTACATAATTATAATTATTGAGTATCGAC
>JAFMSR010000004.1:30817956-31075456 GCA_022818135.1 Saxidomus purpurata
CCACTGTCATTGTAAAATATTGATTGCATATGTTCAAAGTACTCAAGTTTGGCCTAACGCCCGCTGCAAGAGGATTCCTTAATTGGTCAAGTCAAGACGGGTATAAAATTGGGAAAGTTCCGGAGTCGGTATAATTTACATTTGCAAATCAAAAGCTCAGTGAATTTTAACCGTAACTTTTATGAAAAAAAACATTTTGCTACATTTAATTGTTTGCCACTTTGTTTAGCGATCTTTTCTCTTTTACTATTTTCAGGATCAAGGCGCCAGTGGATATTGCGATAATAAGAACGGCTCTCGGGCATATAACTGCGGTCCAAAATGTAAATGAAACATAGTTAATTCTACATATTTATCAACAAAGAGAAAAGTCACATGCAAACTGTTAATTGTATTGTTCTAATAGTCCATCTCTACCGGCAAACCTTTTCTAAAAGTTAGTTGCGCTATTCATAGATTATTAAAATGGCAAAGAAAACATCTTTGGTTTAGTTCAGCAAAATTATTTGTTTGCTTTTATGCAGAACTTACATGTTCTCTATTAATGTCATTTAAAGGCAACAAATTGTAACATCAAACAAATATTAGCATTCCGTTAAGATATCTTGCTCTATAATCGTGTAAAGTGGGTACATGTAATACTAAACGAAATAATATATTTCGCCATTATAAAGTTGATCATGCGTTGTATTTTACATAATTGATAAGCATTTAAAGTGCTCTTTCACATTTAGAAATCCCTCGAACCTTGCCAGTAGTTTTTTATCTTAAACCTTGTCGGAGAAATACTGCAGAGATTCGTTCCATGCTCTATGAAGAAAAGATAAATTAGAAAACGACTTTTTCAGTTTGTCCTATATTCAAGCTACAGGATGGCAATGTGTTTGGAAACGAAAATTCAGAAGGATCAAGGATTGAATACAAGTGCAACAAATACCATGTAGAAAAAGAAGGGCAGACTTACTCAGTTTGCCTGGCGAATAGGACCTGGACATATTACCCACAATGCTTGAAAAGTAATTTTTGCTTTATCAAATTATTTAACATCTCTAGAAATACGGCTGGTCTAATATTTGCGTGAATCATTCTTCACTAAGACAGACTCGATATGAATTTTAGTTTTTTATGTTGTTTTAGCTTTTACTCAAAACTTATATAGACCTCCTAGTGGTGATCATTCCCTTGCAAAAAGACGACATTTCCGGTATACAAACAATTGCGACATTGCAATGTTCTGCAATGCTTCCTATCTAATCAAGCACTATACGAGAAATACTAGGCCTTCACTTAATTTAGAAAGGTGAATGTATAAGCAGACTCTGCCTTTCCTCTTTTGGTAATGGGCGTGCCTGTCCAGATGGAGAAGTCCATTTAAGAAATCTAGCAGGTGAAAGAAGGCATGTTTCTTTACGGCAATTGGTAATCTGCAATTACCGTGAGCTATTTCACAAACTAAATATATCTTAAAGCATAAGAATTTCTTTCCATATCAAAATAATGGTGAAATGTCTTGATAGTCTTAATATCAATATTCAATCTAAGTATTTGACAACGATATGATTTCATTCAGATTTTGAGTACATGGGTTGTTACGTAGACGCTCGTAACCGAATATTTGAGGACAAGCGAATCAGACTCCCGTCAATGACAACAGAGTACTGCGTCCACTTTTGCTTCGATCTTAATTATGAGTATGCTTTCACGGAGGTAAATGTTTACTATATGTAGTGTTCAGTAGAGTAACTATGTATCAGCGTATTCTGTTCGAGGGTATAATTTTCCTTTTGACACATTTGGAAGAACAATAGCACACTTGGTCTTTTCAGTAAGTAGAACTGCCTTTAAAGGGGCACTCCCTTCATTTAGCAGATTTTCTCGAAACATAGATTATGTGTTCCGTGAACGTAAAATGATAAATTAATACAATTTTAAAGAAGAACCTATGGCGAAAAATGCTTCATTTTACCACATTTAATCAATATAGAGGCTTTTTGTAATAAATCGCATCCACCCATTAATTGTACAACAACTCTACATAGATTAGTGAATGGTTTACGGTACTGCAGTGTATTTTAAACCGCTGATTGTATGATAACGATAATGACTGAGAATGTATAGCTGAAAGTTTAAGATTAAGTTATAATACGTCCGAGGATTCTATTTTTTATGTTTTGGACGCTATTGAGTTTGACATCAGTTATAGAGTATGTCCCTTTGAAGGTCCATTACTAAGACCAAAATGTATTTTGCACACTTGGTCTTCTCAAAGAGTAGAACTGCCTTCAAAAGGGCACCCCCTTCTTCTAGCAGATTATATTCCCGAAACATAGATTATGTATTCAATGAACGAAAATGATAACTACATACAATTTTAAAGTAGAACCTATGGCGAAAATTGCCTCATTTTACAACACTTAATCAATATAGAGGCTTTCTGTAATAAAAGCATCCACCTATTAATTTTACAACAACTACTCTACATACGATTATTATACGTAGATTATTGAATGATTTACGGTACTGCAGTATATTTTAAACCGCTGATTTTATCGATAATGACTGGGAATGCATAGCTGAAACTTTTAGATTAAGTTATAATACTTCCAAAGATTCTATTATTTTTCGGAAGTTATTTAGTTGACATCAGTGACAGGGTATGTCTCTTTAAGGGGTTGATTGCAATTTATCACACAAGACAATGTTGATTGATTTAGCTGAAATTGGGCCCTTTTCGATTTATGTTATTCTGAAAAAAAATTCATTTATTAATCATTTCACGTTCATCTGACACTTTATTTATGATTGGCGAGTATGCTTTATGTTGGAAGTGTCCCTATAATGCTATAATACTTAAAGTACAAATGCATGTAAACTTCTAATTTGTAATGTTACAAGTCAATCACTTGTAGCTGATTAATTAAATTGCTTATCAAGCCTACAGGAGAAACGCCACATCCTGAATCAATAACGCATAATTACAAACAAAGTGAGACAAAAAGAATATTTAATAAATTATTGTAAACTTGTATATTGATTTTAATCACCTTAATCTAAATTATCTTTATTAAGTTTTTATTTGTATTTTAAAGGCCAGGCAACATTGTTTCTGTGGTAACTTACCACGCTATTTAACGAAGGCGGACGAATCAGAATGCAACATGCCTTGTAGCGGAGATCCCGAAGAAATATGTGGCGGATCATGGCGATCATCTTTGTACAAACGAATTGATATCTAACACATCCAGGACAACGATTCTTTTGTTACATAATTAGTGTATATTTTATGACCTAGGTATATTATTTCTTTCTGAATGACCATTTCTTTCTTGGTGTTACTCAATATTTGTTTCAATTTCTTGAGAATCTTTTTAAGCCTGATATGGAAAGTTTACCGTATTTTATAAAGAATTACTAAGTTTTCATTACGAAGTTTAAGTCCGTATCAAACCTTGCTTAATACATTTAAGATGGTTTTTAACAAGAAGTCACGTGACTCCTTGTTTTTGTCAGGAAAGTTTGAAAACGACTCCTCGTTTGCCCCGGACAGCCATAGGCGTCCCCTTTCGCCTGCAAAGTAGATCGACTTTAGCTGAAACGCATTCGGGCCGTATTTGCGATCTCGGTTTAAAAATGAGTTGTTGATGCATTCTAACGGAGGCATAATTCATAATATATTAATTACTACGCCACCAGGCAGTCATGTACACTTAATCGATTGATCCGCCAGTGCACGCATACAACTCGCGATTATATATCAGCGACTGTGTAAATCATTCTGCAATTACAGACCAACTAGCAATACGAACTTAACAAACTATGTCCCTCACTCCAATATCAGCCAGTTATAACTTTAAAAGATAATCGGCGTATACATGTATACTTAAACAATTTTCGAGGAAAGTTATCAATATGCAGTGTATCGGCGATCACGTGATCAAAACTGTCGTATGTCATTCACCACGCTTCCATTCTTAAAATTTGAATGGTGCAAAAAGTATTTCAAACCCTACGATGAAAAATGGTTAGAAAACACTAAATATTTTGGTAGCAACTTACGTTTTAAAGTATTATAGGTTTTACGAATAAGCCTGGGTTTCATATTTAGCAATTTCAAAGGATTTCTTAAAGTAAATTAAAGAGTAATGCTAATAGACTACCTACACGTGTGGTTACATTGTAACTCTCCTTACCAACACAACATGTGATGAAACTGTGGGGCGCGAACTACCGATGTGGTGCGTTGTGTAAAATCAACAAAAATGTAAGTTTGAATTCTGTAAATTTTCTTATTGTTGTTTTAATGAACTACTTTCAAAAATCTGCTAAAACATCTAGGTTCAGTTACAATACTTCCAGGAATCCTATTACACTAATGTTCTGGATGTAATTTCGTTTGGCATCAGTTATAGGGTATGTCCCTTTCAGAAAAAAAAATTCTGCATTTGCTTTCTTTTTAGCTACGCCAGTGTGAGCTTTTCTGATCGATGATTGTCCGTCGTCCGTCAACATTTTGATTCAAATGACATCTCCTCTGAAACCTCTAGGCCAATGTTGATAAAACTATGCAGGAATGTTTCTTGCATAAAGCTCTACCAAAATTGTTCAAAGAATTCCATTCCATGCAGAACTCTGGTTGCTATGGCAACAAATAGGAAAAACTTTAAAAATCTTCTCCTCTGAAACCACAAGGCCTAAAGCTTAGATATTTGGCATGTAGCATTGTCTAGTGGACCTCTACCGAGATTGTTCAAATTATGACACCCGGGTCAAAATTGACCCCGCGGGGGTGGTCACTTAATTTGCATAGGCTTATATAGGAAAAACTTTAAAAATCTTCTTTGAAACCAAAAGGTCTAGAGCTTAGATATTTAGCATGTAGCATAGGCTAGTGGACCTCTACCAAGTTTGTTCAAATTATGACCCCCGGGTCAAAATTGACCCCGCGGGGGTGGTCACTTCATTTGCATAGGCTTATATAGGAAAAACTTTAAAAAACTTCTTCTTTGAAACCACAAGGCCTGGAGCTTAGATATTTAGCACGTAGCATTGGCTAGTAGACCTCTACCAAGATTGTTCAAATTATGACCCCCGGATCAAAATTGACCCCGCACGGGTGTCACTTAGTTTTGCATAGGCATACATGTATGTAGGAAAAGCTTTAAAAATCTTTTTCTCTGAAACCACAAGGCCTAGAGCTTAGATATTTGGCATGTAGCATTGGCTAGTGGACCTCTACCAAGATTGTTCAAATTATTACCCCCGGGTCAAAATTGACCCCGCACCGGGGGTCACTTAGTTAAACATAGGCTTATATAGGAAAATTTTTTAAAAGCTTTTTCTCTGAAACCACAAGGCCTAGAGCTTAGATATTTGGCATGTAGCATTGGCTAGTAGACCTCTTCAAAGTTTGTTCAAATTATGCCCCTGGGGTCAAAATTGGCCTTGTCCGGGGGGAGGTCACTTGTTTTACAACGGCGTATATAGGAAAACCTTTTTGGTATATAACATTATCTAGTGATCATCCGCCAGGCAAGTGGACTTGTACCAAGGTGAGCGATATAAGACCATCTTGGCCCTCTTGTTTTATTTCTGATCGGATATCGTTGTTGTAGGAGTTTAACGTCCACTCCAAAAGTACTTGTATTTGGTCAGTTTAGCAGACAGCTAGCTTCCCTAACATCGTCCTAGCAAGGACCTGTACTAGGCTCCGAACCTTCGCAAGACACTGCCAACTTCCTCACTTAAAGAGACAAAGTCGAAGGTTACGGTGATTTCGAGTCAGCTTCTCTAACCACGGAGGCGGATCTGGTCGGACATCATTATGAAAATAATGACCTGTATTATATGTTTTATGATGTAAGCATTATGTCCCTTACGGAAACATAATGCATCACAACTAAATGTTTAGGTTTCATGAAAAATTCGTAAAATAATAGACGGCTTCATGTAAAGTGCTGAGTAGGTCGTGTTACGTGTTCCTGGAGGATGTGTCATAAACAAAGCTGGTTACATGCAATTTATAAGCACTGTATTTTGCTTCGTCAAAAAGTCTCAAGCATAACTATGCTTTAGTTTGAGAGATTTTGAAAAAAATAAAAACAACAGCAACAGGATGTGTTATCAATGAACTGCAGGTTTGTGATTAAAATAAACGGAAAGTATTACCAAAATCAAGTAATGTTAGCGAAGTATTGACACAAACGATCACTCATTGCCTGTAATATAGAAAAATCCCCTCGTGCACAATTTCGCAGTGGGGTCTTTGGTGTCAGCACTTTTGGTGCTTTGATTCAATTTATGATAATATTCCCAATGGTGACCGAATAGAAATTTGTAAAATTTATTTAAATAAAGTATGCAGTATGCAGTATGCAGATTCCCCGGCTTCTCTGATGACACTCTTCTTCAACACTTTTACAACCGCATATTAACAGAAACTGTTTTAACACACCTGAAACAAATGTACTGTTTTTATAGCGTATCTATATGTGTTTCAATTTAAACTGCAAGTAATTATGCAGAGTATCTCCACCTGCAAGCTTACCATTTGGTGTAAATACAGTCACCAACTCAGAGGACAAAAGTAACACTTTTGCTGAGAAACAAAACACTGCAACTTAAAATTGAGTGATTGAGCTAGCATCAACTGCAATACAGTTTCTGTCTTTAATAACAATGCACAGTAAGAAACTTAGCTAAATAATACGTATAGGGTTTCCGAACCGTTTCTTCTATATTCTAATCTCGTGAGATCCCTTTAAAATGACAGCCGTCTTCAAGGAAGACTTGTTTTCGAATATGATAATGAC
This sequence comes from Saxidomus purpurata, assembly GCA_022818135.1. Lineage (NCBI taxonomy): Eukaryota > Metazoa > Mollusca > Bivalvia > Venerida > Veneridae > Saxidomus > Saxidomus purpurata. The sequence goes on from JAFMSR010000004.1 coordinate 30,824,766, forward strand.
TTACCTTAAAATCATTCAATAATCAAAAGTGCATACATATCGCTGAAAACACCTCTATGACCAGAATTAATATTTTCTAAGTTCAACCGTGCACCCATATTTATACCCCCGAAACGAAGTTGGGGGGGGTATATAGGAGTCACCCGTAGGTCGGTCGGTCAGGCGGTCTGTTTTTCCTTGTCCGGAGCATAACTTGAAAACTACTAGTTGGAATTCAATACAACTTCATACAATGGTCAAGCACATTGAGAGGAAGTGCAGTGCACAAGAACCATAACTCCATCTTGACTCATTACAGAGTTATTGCCCTTGTTACTTTTCCTTGTCCGGAGCATAGAAAACACTGGCTGGAATTCAAAACAATTCATACAATGATCAAGCACATAAGAGAAAGTGCAGTGTCGAACCAACCAAATTACAGAGTTATTGCCCTTTGTTACATTTCCTTGTCCGGAGCATAACTTGAAAACTACTGGTTGGAATTCAATACAACTTCATACAATGGTCAAGTACATTGAGAGGAAGTGCAGTACATAGGAACTATAACTCTTTCTTGACTCATTACAGAGTTATTGCCCTTTGTTACTTTTCCTTGTCCGGAGCATTACTTGAAAACTACTGGTTGGAATTCAATACAACTTCATACAATGGTCTAGCACAATGAGAGAAAGTGTAGTGTACAAGAACCATAACTCTATCTTGAGTATTTACATAGTTATTGCCCTTTAATACGTTTCCTTGTCCTGAGCATTACTTGAAAACTACTGGTTGGAATTCAGTACAACTTCAGACAATGGTCAAGTACATTGAAAGGAAGTGCAGTGCATAGGAACCATAACTCTTTCTTGACTCATTACAGAGTTATTGCCCTTTGTTACTTTTCCTTGTCCGGAGCATTACTAGAAAACTACCGGTTGGAATTCAATACAACTTCCTACAATGGTCTTGCACAATGAGAGGAAGTGCAGTGTACAAGAACCATAACTCTACCTTGAGTATTTACAGAGTTATTGCCCATTTTTACTTTTCCTTGTCGCAGACATAACTTGAAAACTACTGGTTGGAATTCAATACAACTTCATACAATGGTCCAACACAATGAGAGGAAGTGCAGTGTATAAGAACCATAACTCTATCTTGACTAATTACAGAGTTATTACGAAGAACAATATCTCTATTTTAGTTTTTTTTGCAAGGTATTCCGTTACTACGAACCTCCTCAGTTTATAAAGCAGTCTTTCGGGGGTATTTATCACATTTAGTGATAGCTCTAGTTTAGACGTAAGTTACAAACTGAAAACGGCCTGTATTCCCATTGAGACTGTTTTAAATTATCAATTTTAACCAGGCCTACAATTTCCATAAAATAACAAATAGGTACAAAACCATACATTTTGCGATAGATTGTGAGCTGTTTTAGACTACAAATGTTAGTAACATTGGTGAAAGTCAACTGTATAGGATGGAAGGACATGTTGTTTATGACAGTTGAATTTACTGCTAACAATTGTTTCTGTAAAATACTACTTAACTACGTTGTTGTCAATCATTTCAATCATTTGAATAGATCCATGTTTTGATGTTATTTAAATTGCTCCACGTTCTAGCAGAGATTACTTTTATTTACGCTGTCCTTTGACTTTGGAACATGGTGGGGGTAAGAGTGAGGTTGGGTGCGCACCATAAACCGGTTTAAGCTCCCCAGTGGTGTTTTTGCCACTGACCGTTCCAAGACGGTGTGTTCCTTTAATTGTTCGTTTTGTCCTCGTGTGTTTGCTTTGTATGCTGGTGTGTGTTGGTAGTGTATATGTGTGTGTGTACATGATTGTGTGTGTGTGTTGTGTGTGTGTGTGTGTGTGTGTGTGTGTGTGTGTGTGTGTGTGTGTGTGTGTGTGTGTGTTGGTGGTGTGCACTTCTGGGTGATGTGGGGCTCGTTTTGGGGAGGCTGCGTTTTTGGTACGTGGCATTCCCTGTTTGATTTTTTTGTTTTTAGGGTGTGAATCTTTATCATTTTCATTTTATGTAGGATTTTTAGAGTTTTCTTGAATACATTCCCATTACACATACTAGGTCTCAGTCCAAAATGGTGTAACTTTAATAACAGTATAAAGTCAAGAGTAGCAGATTGCTCTGACTACCGTATTCTTTTTCTCATTTTTTTTTTTTTTTGAAACCTGGTTATATTATTGTGTCTCTAAGATAGACATTACTTTGTACATACAGTTAATTTGGGTAGTATGATACATGTACTTGTATTTTATTTGTGTTACTTATAAAGCTTCACGTACGTTGAAGCTTTAACATAACCGAACAGTTACTTTATTTAGTTTTTACAAAAGAGTTCTCATTGTACAGTGCACTGATGTTACTTCAAACGATATTACCCTTCAAAGTGACAAATTATAATTATAGCACTGAATTGTAATTGAAAATAAAAAAACAGTGTGTGTTAATTTTATGTTGTGATATTTTTATGTTATTTGTGTAACTATTTAAAGGACGTAGAAGCTTCACATATTGCTTAAATCATCAAATCGAATTTTCTTTTAAATCTGAAATTGTAACAGGGAAGGTTTGAAACTGGCTTCTAAAACTTTACAATAGCCGTGGAGTATTTCCCTGTTTGAAATACTGCTGCAGAAAAACGAGCGAATGTTTGTGTATTTCCATAGATTGACCTGGGTGGTCTTTTTGTCCTACGCTTGCTTTATTGAATGTTGTAAACTGTCAGACATATACTTTGCACATCATTGGAAGTAAAGTTCTTCAATTATGATTCAAAATAGGCATGCTTATTTATGTACAACCTATTTTCAGTCTCTCTCTCTTGGAGATTTCTGTCATATTACAAATTTTTGAAAACTGGAAAACCTACTTTCGTTTTTTAAAAGGTAAAATATAACAGATTAATTATTTTGTTCAACTCAACTTTTCAACACAATATGGTAACATTCAATGCAGTATGTCATATATTTCCATCTGGGAAGACGCCCATTTCAATTCTAGATTTAAAAGAAAATTTTATTAGGTGTTAGTAATGGACCTATAAAGTATGTTACCTTACAGACAGTTGTACACGCGAAATTCCAAGAAATTGTAGTATCTAAAAGTACATGTAGGTTGCCTGTTAAGCAATGTTTTCCATTATCCATTTTATAGGTTAAAGGACTGTGCGCATATTTTGGTTTTCTGTTACATCCAGGTGTCAGGTAAGCACATGTTAAAGGTCTATATTACAGAAATTATCAAATGTTTCGTTCCAACCCCATCAGCTCAAAATTTAGGTCGAGGTCACACTAAGTAGTCATTGGTTTTTGTGTCCGCTCCCTATAGCGTGAACCCTGGAAGGATTGGAACCGCCTTGGTGCAGGATCGGAGGGTCCCAAACTCAATCTCCACCAGCACAAAGTAATGTTAGTGTCCTTATGTAATACACAGATAATTCCACATTGGCCTTCTATCTGTCTTTGAGATTGATTCTAGCCGGAATGAGGTTGAGAGCGATAATTATAAGTTATAAAAATTTGTTTAGCTATCTAGAGTAAATAAATTAGTATAAATAAAAAGGAGCTTTATGTTTTTTCGGTTAACTGTCTATCTAATCACGGCTACGTGCAAAACATATGTTCAAAACATAACCACCTCAAGGTCGAGGTCACACTAAGGAGTCATTGGTTTTTAGTGTCTGCTCCTTATCTCTTGATTCCTTTGAAGGATTTTATGAAAATTCGAATGTTCATCTTACCAAGCTGACGTGCGAAATTCATGTCCCAGCCCCAAGGTCAGTCTTAGGGGTCATTGGTTTCGTGTCCGCTAAATATCTCCTGAACCCTTTGAAGGATGTTCATGAAAGTTTGGTTAAAAGTTCATCTCATCAAGACAACATGCAGAACCCACACTTACGGGCCATTGGTTTTATTTGTGTCAACTCTGAATCTTCTATACCCTTTGAAGGATTTTCATGAAAGTTTGGTCAAGCAAGTTTCTCCACCGAAACCATCGCCAAGACGGTCATAAAGGGAAAGAAGAGAACCAAAATTGTTTAACACTTACCAAATGAAGCAGATGGTCCCAACTAAACAACATGATACAAAGCTTAATTCTCTAGAGGTTTTAGTGAACTCCTGTGTGCTAAATGATGTCGACATTATAGTTGCTCATAACATTTTAGATGCTGTAATGAAATGATTGTATATAATATGTTTTGTTATTATAATGGCTTTTATAGTATGTGTTTAAACTGCGAGGTCGCAATTTACCAGACGGAGGAACAAATGTAAATATTTTTAATAGTGTTTAATTAATTTGAAATTGCACTGGTAAATTAAAATGTGTTATATATGTAATTGATTACAGTACATGTCAATAATATCCGATAAAACGCATAATGTAACTTGCCTCGTTATTACATTGTAGTGTATATGTTGTATTGTGAGCATGAGGTGTAATAGGATGGAAGAATTTAGTTTGGTAAGCAAGCTTGTTTCCTAGAATGTAGAGTAAGTGTCGTCAGCGAGTGACGTTTGACTAATGACTTAATAACGGGAAGTCATTTCTCATGGCGGGGAAGTGTGTAATAGGGTAGTAACTTTGAGCAGTAAGTGTTATTTACATTACACAGTTACTTCCCTTGGACAGTTGTGGGTTTTAAGTCACATGACAATTTGGGGAGTTACACAGTTAGTTCTGCAGAGTGCTGACATGTTTTTCTGCTTTGAATAGCTATTACATTTATTATATGCCTCTAAATATTCTGAAAAGAAAGCCTTTATAAATCTATATAATACGGCCTGACAGAAACAAATTCGTTTTATATGTACGTGCAATCCGCACAGTGCAATTGTTTACGTAGTATTAACTTGGTAGAGATTCACATTTCATGGTATAAACAAGAAGCATGTTTTAATAACAGTTGATCTTTTTTATTTTCCATTCTAGCAGCATTTTGTAACAACTAACAACAAATAATAATAATAATAGAAAAGATAAAAATAAAAAGATATTAGGCAGTTAATCCGTGTCAATTTGTTTAACATGATCTTGATGATACTGCGTATGTGCAATTAGTGGTATAGTGAATTACACTCAACATCTTTTCTAAGTATACACCTCAATTATGTGTCATATCAAAATCATTTTGAAAGATACGGTCATGAAATTTTGTCAACAAATTATTGGATTCATTCGCTCAATACTCGGTATAAAGTTGATGAGCATGAATGGTGATTTCATTGTCTCAGAGAGTTTACATCACCGCATCAAAAAACTGTAAATTATGGTAATTCTAAATTTCTTCTCAAATATCTAGAACAGTAAAGTTTTTGTTAAAAAACGGTCTTTGGTACCAATTTCAAATATCCCGCTTTGATAAAAAATATCCTCTCAACACTAAATTTATTGACGGAGTTGATCTGTCTAACCTTATAAGAATTTTCTTTCCCATGCATTTATCTAACAAACCTCGTCAGTTGGATCAATTGGTTCAATACAGTGCTGTATTTTCTCCAAAGTGACGTTTTCACACCACAAACTGACCATTAGAGATTCATGAGAAGTACCAAATACCGCACCAAAAACGCAGCCTCCCCAAAACGAGCCCCACAGCACCCAGAAGTGCACAGAAGTGCCCACCACACACACACACACGCACGCACGCACGCACGCACGCACGCACGCACGCACGCACGCACGCACGCACGCACACACACACACACACACACACTAGCATACAAAGCAAACACACGAGGACAAAACGAACAATTAAAGGAACACAGTGGGGCACCGCCTTGGAACGGTCAGTGGCAAAAACACCACTGGGGAGCTTAAACCGGTTTATGGTGCGCACCCAACCTCACTCTAACTCAAGCCACAAATGAGTTGAATAAAACCATAAGGGTGCTTAAATCTTCATCCGATCGAAATAAAGTGGAGGATAAGAATCAGGCAAAAGTCTCAATATTATTTTTACACTTTACATCTGCCCAAGAACATCTTCTTAATGGATTATGATTAATTAAACATTGCCACATGTCTGCTAATTTTACTTTACTGAATCATAAATGGTCGTCTGTGTAACACGCAGATTGATGACAGTCTGATAATTTTAACGTTTTTGTGACTTTTGAATATTGGTGTTATTGTGTTTACGGCGCTGCAGCCCAATGAGTTTGGGTGTTTTAGGTGTATGCTTAGAAAAGTGATTGAGTGAATTCATACATAACACAATTTATGCGAAATTAAATTGGCCTACAAAATTAAAACAATTATTCTTACCAAGGTACGAAACGAAGGTCGTTCAGATGCAGATATTTTAGCCGTTTCGAGCCGCATTTCATTCCATACATTACATTAATTAAAACGTATAGTAAGCGTAAAGTCATGTACATGATATTATCTGTAACTAAAGTATGTAAAGCTGCTCGCCAACAGATTCTGGTGAACAATTCAAATTTGTCCTAAATGATATATTTAGGAAATAGATTTTACTTTTGAGTGATATACCGGTTAGTAAATCACTGTGTGGAGTTTAAATGCGTAATAATCTAATCACGAAGACAGATGGCCCGAGTTCGGCCTTCGTGATTAATTACGAAGCATCTAAACTACAGTGATATACTAACCGGTATATCACTCAAAAATAAAATATAATCGATTTTAACACGTTAATTTAAACCCAAAAAAATATTCGAAGGGGTACTATTAACTGCACTACATTCACTGTTTGGGTCCCTGCTGCGCTACATGTACACTCACCGTGCCATGAACTCGCTGCTTTGTACTCGTAACAGTCCGTGCTTTCCGTTCCGTGCTTTCCCTGCATTCCGTGGAATTTTGACTACTTTTTTTTAATCCTCCATTGAAACACTGTTCGTATTATTTTGTTGTAGCTGGTATTACATTCGATACCGGAAGTGTAGTAAAGTTTACTACGATTTGTTTAAATCACGTGACTTCATTCATAACAATGCCAATCCTATTAACGCATGTTGTTTGAAAATTATGCGGGAGGGAATTTAAGCAGCCAAACATAGTTCCGGACGTCTACAGTGATATGCTTTGTAAGGTATATCACGCTCAAATCCTTCTTGCGTTTTTAGGATAAATTTTCAATAGATTTTGAATAAGATATGGAATATAAAAGCAAATGCTAGAAACAACAACACAAGTGAAAATTAACTTAGCAATTTAAGAAATTTATTGAAAGTCTTGGTGGATTTGGTTTGACGGCCACGTGCCACTTTTAGTTAATAATAGTTATATTGGGACTTCAAAAGCGTTTGCAACGCTTTATTATTTTGAAGCGCATTATTAAAAAAAATGTTTTGATGACGTTGTTCCATTTCTGCTTGAAACACAAATTTATGATTGTAACATATTGTATACATGTACCTCCACTTACTTCATTCAATGTTATTTTCCTGTTTCACTCTTCATCCCAATTTATGGCCATTTCATAGAAAGTGCGCATGCGCAGATAATCATTGCCTAAAGCTGATCCGTATGAAACACGCTTTCTTCGAAAAGGGAAGTTTTGGACGTTCCGAAATGCTTGATTTCAGATTTATTTTTTACTTGTGCATACAATCTCAAACAAACAAAACGTTGTAAGATACACTCTGACGAATATCCATAATTGTATTTACAATGTACATGGCGGGTCGGATATTATCTATATAATTATTACTATAATGTGAAAGGTTGCTCTAAAGTTTTCATGGATATTCTTTGATTGAGGAAGTAAGTGATGTTTTTTCATCATTTTTTATTGCAATAAATGTACTTACTGCAGAACCGCGAAGGTTTTAAGGTATCTACACTGAACAAAGTTAAAAATGCACAGAGAATATACCAGATATCTATTTTCAATTTTATTCACATTTGAGTAACACATAGTTTATATATGTTGCTTTTTTCGATTGAAACTGTGAATGACATAAAGGCTTTGAAGAATTATCTTCGCAGATTCTATCGGACTCAAGTTTTGATACAGCCCATTTTCATTTTTTAAGTACAGTTACCCTCCCATTTTAGTAACAAGTCCGTTTGTATACCAAAATTGAAATGGATGTCCTCAGGAAATGAATGCCATCACTACATAAGTGTGTGGTTCTTGCGCATGACACATCGTCTTGTTATGCTTAAAACTTGTGCCAAATTGTTTCGAAATATCATCATGTATAATAAAGTGACGGATCAGAAACGCTTTTCAAACAATCATATGCTGTGACCTTGACGTTTGATTTTATGTGCTGGTACTTGCGCATGCCACAGCAACTTGTAATGGTAAACACTTCTGCCATATTATTTCGAAATACAATTAAGTATAATTAAGACGGACGGACGGACGGACGGACGGACGCACAAACGAACAGTCCCACACGCGAACTGGTGTAACACTATATGATCTTCCGCCATGGAGGGGGCATTAAAATAAAGTCGGCTACATTTTGTGATTAACTAATATTCAAACCCAATAGTGTCGACTTACTTCGATTCATAGATAAATACTTAAACGAATGAAACGTTATCATATGGAACGCCAGGACTGCATTATTTGCGCATTTTGTGTAATGGTATTACAAACAATCATTATATTTAATGGTTTTGTCGTAATGTGACAATGCCTTCAATATTTAATTCTAATAAGATATAAGGGAAGTATCATATCGAAGATATTGTCACACGTTATGACATAACAGCTACATATATTGACTGTATCTTATAACACCCAATGGTGACCCCAATATAACCAAAATAAAAAAAAAACGCCAAAAATAATGCTAAATATAGAGTAATTCATTTCTAAAGAGATATAAGGAAAATGCCAAGACATATACTGAAGGCATTGTCACACGTCATGACATAACAATTAGATATAATGATTGTTTGTATTAACATTACACAAAATACGAAAAAAGACAGCCCTGACGTTCCATATTATCAGATTGTATTGTGACATGCAATCTCACCAAGAGGATATATTGTTCATATTTCTAATATTAACTAATGCATAATATTCAAGTACTCCTCTCGAAATATATTAATTTTGTTGAGACGGATAGCAACACTTAAGATGATAATAGAACGACATCACGAGTAGCATAAACATCTTGGAAGCGGCATTAGCAATTCAAAGTAAAACCGCAATTCAATGTCCGCATTGCTTCGCAAACTGTTTCGAAAAAACAATTACACTTTTAAAAAAACATTCAGTAGTTGCTTGAGTTCAAGGTAAGTTGTACAGTGTAATTTGTAGCAAATCTGGACCTGTATCAACAGAAAATGTAAAAATAATTTAGATAATTAAGTTTTACCTTTCATAGATCTAGTTTTCAAATATGACTGATAATGAGGACCTGATGTGCGTGATATTCACCGAGGCCAAAGGCAACAAAAACATTAAACTGATGTTGACAGATTAACTCAAAGCAATGAGTAAATATAAACCGAATTCTTTTGTCACAGACAATTACAGACGTACATGTAATTCTTGAAGTCATTTCGGTTACCGAATAGCCTTTACCATAAAAATATCAAAACGCGCGCTTTCGTTTACAAGAGTATCCACCACGTGAGGTGAATATCCACTAATATAACGGGTCATGTGACTACGGATAGACAAATGACAATGCATAAAAACTATAAGTCATACAACAGTACTTTATACAAATGTAACAACTACTAACGTCCATGGTATCCATCCAATCAGGAAATGATGAAAACAAAATTATGTTATGTTCTATATAAATGTGACTGCAGACAATAATAAAGGCCGAAAAGACGTTAATTTATCCTCTCGCATGTACATTTATAAAGGTATAACCTCTTTACATCATAAACTTAGCTACTGCAGTCACTTGTAGTTTCATAATAATTCTGTTTTCATTACTTCCTGATTGGTTACAGTGAAATTAAGTGGTTTTGAGAAAGTACTCGATATGTTTTTTGGTATTACATTAATGCATAGCAAAACATACGTTCAACAGTTTCTTTTGTTATAGAACAAGTTTACAATAACTGACGGAATGATAATACCAATCAAAGATTATGCAGATATTTACGCTTCACGATTGGACACGACATCACAAAGTTCCGCCCTACATGATAATTTAATTTGTATTACAATTTGAGCGTGTTTAATTACATGTACATACATTGTATTGTATGTACATTACTACAGCTCTACGGTAGCACTGTAACAATAGCTGGCCGTACATACGTTTGCGCCCATAAGTTAACTTAACGGTAACATTTGTAACTTAATAGACAATGCTACTTGTACCGTGTTAATGTAACGAAATTTCGTATTATGCATATTTTTATTTATTATACGTCAATTTTGTCTACAATGGTAAAATCCCATTACCCGAAAAAGAGATATTTTGACTATCAGAAACATTTTCAACCTTTTTGACACGTGACCAAGCGAAAATTGACTGTCAGGTCATGTGACCGCAGTGATATTTTGAATGTCATATAAGGGCAAATAACTGCTTCAATATTTTAGCTAAATCATGACGTGATTGCCTCCTTTATACACATACAGCAGTGACGTCACTATGCAATGTGTACACAAAAATATCATTCCTGATATATTTGATATTTTGTTTACCTTGTTAAACTTGTTTAATTAAATGAATTAAAAACATTTTAAAACTTTTTATGTACTTGATTTTATTCGGTATAATAAAATAAGTACAATATGGCAGCATACGCCTCAGGTGACATTCTGCTCTCGGGTTGACAATATCAATGTTACACATGCTGCCATATGCTATTTATATAATGTTAATGCTGTATCAACACAATAAAGTAAATATTATTTAGTAGTTAATTCATCATAAATAAGAAGTTCGAAGAAATATAACTTTGGGTTATTTATTTGCATTATCACGAGAGGGTACACCTTACAACCAGTAACTAGTTCAATACAATAGCTTCATGAAGGAGACTCGCAAGTCGACCAGCACTATAAAAATGTTTTATGCTTCATCCATGTAAAAAGAATGCATATAAAAACGACAGAGCTGAATCATTCTTGCTGCTTAGTTTATCTTAATATGATATGCAGTTATCACGTATTTTAGAATTTTCCGCAAGTTTCTTGGAGATAACCAAAAAATGAATCTCTCAATATAGTAGTGGTTTACCATAATGGTGTAATTTACTATTACGTCATCATTCAGCCTATACAGATTTGCTTTTAAAATTAAGTTAGGTAACTTTTAAGTACTTGACGTTCAATTTTCAGACTTATCTGCTGAAACAGATATGTGGCATGTGAAAAGGACAAGTTCATTTCTCGTCTAGGATACGTTCTACATGTAACTGAACATGGCAACGGGGACAGCATTCAACGACCGTGAATTTCTTTTCCGTCTGCAAACACTTATAATCGATGGAGGTACTGCTGTGATTAGGAGTATCTTCGACCAGAAAGTATACATAACGAATGTGCAGCTGAATGTGTTTCTTGCAAATGAAAAAACGGCCATCAATCGGCTTCGCGCACAGAAAACATTAACAAGGACACAGTATGACCAGGTGTTTCCCCCAAATGGGCAACCTGCAAATAGTGCAGACTTCGATATAACTCTCATCATTTGTCTGCTGAGGAACCTCCAGTCTCTTGGATTAAATCCAAACTATACATGGAATACCGCTCCGCAACCAGCAGATACTTCAGTTGAGGCTGATTTGTTTCGCCTAAAAGGGTTTCGAAATGAGGTAAATAATTTTAAACCTTCACTTTAAGAATACTATATATACATGTACATGTACATGTATACAAAAATAATTTAATTTACAAGGAAACATTTTCATTTTCGCTAAACTTAAATTGAATATTTAGCTTGACTTACATACTGTCATGTTTTACATGATTTACCTGCGTAAAGCATCAACGAAATATACTGAGTAGTGCTTTGCCATTATTTGTAGATTGCACACATATCATCGACTACAGGATTCAATCAGACAAGTTTTCAGAATAAATGGACTGACATTGAAAATGTAAGTAACCATGTTTTAGGTTATGGATGGAAATTATACAAAAATTGTATAACTATTTTAGGAAAAGTCAAAGTAATAACCTCGCATCTACGTCCGCCTGTCCTTCTCTAGCGGTTTCCTATCAATTACTAAAAGACAGCAACTGTTGATCCTAAGATCATTAGAATTAGTAGGTTTACTCTTCACGAGTAGTGGATGATACTTGTAGACTTTGAAGTCTATATGCCAAGGTTACAGTGACATTTAATTCAAACTAGATGCCCACGTGCAACATGTCGAGCCACTAGCTGTCAGAAGGGCTAACTCCTAACCAAGAAGAGATAGGTCAAAATAACCTAAATATTGGATGTAACATGCATGTTGTACCACAGAAAAGTGGTCTCGATTTTTCTCTACGGCCAGTAATAAAAAAGTTACAATATATTAAGATATTTATAGTTACAACAAAGGGAAGTAATTCTAAAAACAAGGGAAGCTCATGGTGGTGAATATTTGTGCCAAGTTACATCAAAATCCCTTTATGCATGAAGAAGAAATCCTCCGGACAAAGATATTCTTGAATTTGACCTTTAACCTCTAAGTGTGATCTTGACCTTAGACCTAGGGACCAGGTATTTGCACATGACATTCCGTCTCATGGTGGTGAGCATTTGTGCCAAATAACATCGAAATCCCTTCACGCATGAAGAAGAAATGCTCCGGACAAAGTCATTCTTGAATTTGACCTTTAACCTCGAAGTGTGACCTTGACCTTGGAACTAGGGACCTGGTTCTTGCGCATGACACTCCGTCTTATAGTTGTGAACATCTGTACCAAGTTATTAAAGAATCCCTTGATCCATGGATAAGTTACAGCCCGAACAAGCTAAACTCGGACGAACGGACGCACGCACGTACGCACGCACGCACACACGGACGCACGCACGCACATACACCGAACCGCCATTTAGACAACTATATCGAACTTTTGCAAGCGGCTCGACAAAAAGCATATAATCTTCTTTATCGGAGCTTTGATTGTTCGGACGACTAAATGACCCGTATATCATTTTTGCGGTATGTAGGATAAAGGGCAAGATTACTTTGACCTCTAGTTTTAGTTAAGTTAACCAATCGTGGCAAAGTCTAGTAAGGTTTCAACAAACGAAACTATACACAAAACGCATTTTAGGGTTGACTGCATCTACTTTCTTGAATGGTTTCAATTGAATCAACTTCAAATCTTGTTTAAACTTAACTTGCATTTATAAGCACACTATCTTGGTCAAGTTCAATAATAAGCTTGATCGCCCTACAACTTGCTGCTCATGAGTTGACAAAACTGGCTCCAAAAGTTCGATTTGCTCTTTAAAGATTTATACAATGCCAAATGTAGTCACACTATTCTTGGACATAATATTGTTATAGTCATCACAGACTTACTTCCCTTGGATATCATAATTTAATGAACATAGTTATTGAATGATTTTCAACTCAAACAGGTTTGTTTTTAGTAAACACCAAACCTGGTATAAATGTAAATTGGAATAATATCCCGAATGACTAACACTGTATTGTCCAAAATTCTTCTAAATATGACTTTGGCTTTATAACTCAAAAAAGTTTTATTGAATCAGCCCCAAACCTTGACTAAATGTGTGTGGCATTTAAATCGTGGATATGTTTAAACTCAGTCGTATTGAATCAAGCATCTACGAGTTACTGGCTTTGAAACTTCTAAAATGTGTTAACCTTTATTGTGTGCTTCTAAATTTCGACAGTTTGATTTAATCAACACCACATTTGGTCAGCTTATTGATGAGCATTAAATATAGGCAATGATTAAAACATTAACTTTCTAACCCACAGGTTCTTTTGAGACTTAATTCTGCTGTCCCAAATACTATTCCGGCTTTCCAGCAAATGATAGACAGTTACAAACACAATCCGCTGGACCCTGCTGCTGAAAAAAGAATCCAAGCAGACATTAAACAATGGCGGAATATAGAAAAAGGGTTAGACATTGAAATGCAACTTTTGAAGAGAGATTTCCGCGAAATCAAGCATGACGTTAAGGAGATTACAAAAGATGTTAAGGAAATGAAAGAATTGGAACAAGCGGTAAAGGAATTGAAAGTACAAACGGAAATAAAGGCGAGGGACATTTGTGATATGAAAGAAGATGTAACGACAATCACAAAACAAGTGAAGGAAGTAAACGAAAATGTTGAAGAAGTGAATCTACATGTTAAAGATGTTAAAGGAAATATTGTATTGATGACGAAAGACATTGAGACAGTTAAGGAAAATGTTACAGCAGTAAAAGGAGTAACGGGAGATATTAATACAGTAAAGAAAAATGTTGGAGAAGTTAAAAAACGTTTTGATGAAGTAAGAGGAACAATCGCAAAAGTAGAAGATGATGTTGCAGAAGTAAAGGGCCATTTCATAAAGGTAACGGAAGATGTTAACACGGTTAGGAAATTGCTGAAAGAGCACACAGAGAATAAAAAAGGTAAATATATAAGACTTTGTTGGTTATTCCTGGTATATTCTAATACACTCTCATTTTTTCGATACCATGACTATAGTGGGAACCATACAGATCATTTGATAACGCTAAAAAGTGTTGTTATTCGAATTAAATCACAAGTCATGCTCATTTTAAATTGGGTATAAAGATTAAGATTGTCTTTGATAGAACGTACGATTTGGTTCATTTAATTATAATTATACATGTAGTTACTGATAATTTATATTATTAGCAAGGCCAATTACTAGTTTATAATTTGTTCAATGAATATATCTGACGATATTATTTAAATGTGTTTTTAACTGCTGTCCAATGATTTCTTTTGTAGAAGATAGCATTATTGAATTTTATGACAGCTTTGTAAGGCTATGTCAGTAATCTCTACACAGTATTTAATATTCAACGAGGTCAAATACGTAGATGCTTGAAATGATGATTTTTTTTAAGTTGGTCATTTTATCGGTATTTCCAATTAATATTTTTCGTTGGCCAAGTCAATTTTGAAACTCGGTGTTTCTAGAAACGGGTCTAATAGTTCAACTATTACATATATAGTAACAATTTTGTGTTTTAAGTTCTTGTCGAGAATCAGGTTTCAAAAAAGCATGTGTGTCGATGAAATTCATGTCTTTTAATATTTCAGTAGGATCAGATACTAGAATTCAGCAGAAACCAGGAAAAGTTCGACAGGCTTTGAAAAGAATATTTCGTGTCGGAAAATCAAAGCTCAAATATGAAAAAGGTAATAGTGCCTTTCTCCAGAAAGTCGTCTTTGTCCGGTTGTCAGTATGATGTAATTCCTATCAATATCAGCCTCTCGAAAACGTTTTAAAGTGGTTTTCCGTGTCTTTAAAGGTGGTCAATTACTTTTAAGCAACATTTTATGACAATTTTTACTTTTTGTATATTCTGTTAGAGATTTATTTAATGAACAAAAAGACCCATTACGTAGAGTTAGATCCCTTTCAGAAATTTACATATTATTAAATTTTATGAAATTTTGTTATCATTCCCCTTTAATATGAAAGTATTTAAAACCTTGAGTTTTTCTTTTTATGCCCCCGAAGGGTGGCATATTAAAATCGCACCGTCCGTCCGTCTGTCCGTCTGTCCGTCCGTCTGTGCGTCCCCACTTACAAATTCGTGTCCGGACTGTAACTCTGTCATGCTTTGAAGGATTTTAAAATAACTTGGCACACATGTCTAGCACATCAAGACGACGTGTCGCGTGCAAGACCCACATCCCTACCTCAAAGGTGAAGGTCACACTTGGAGTATGAAGGTTATGGAATCCTCTATATATGCACACATTCGTGTCCGGACTGTAACTTTGTCATACATTGAAGGATTTTAAAATAACTAGGCACAAATGTCTAGCACATAAGACGACGTGTCGCGTGCAAGACCCACGTCCCTAGCTCAAAGGTCAAGGTCATACTTAGAGTTTGAAGGTAATGGATTCCTCTATATATGCATATATGCACACATTCGTGTCGGACTGTAACTTTGTCATGCATTGAAGGATTTTAAAATAACTTGGCACAAATGTCTAGCACATCAAGACGACGTGTCGCGTGCAAGACCCACGTCCCTACCTCAAAGGTCAAGGTACATTAGAGTTTGAAGGTAATGGATTCCTCTATATATGCATATATGCACACATTCGTGTCGGACTGTAACTTTGTCATGCCTTGAAGGATTTTTAAAATAATTTGGCACAAATGTCTAGCACATCAAGACGACGTGTCGCGTGCAAGACCCACATCCCTACCACAAAGGTCAAGGTCACACTTAGAGTTTATAGGTAATGGAATCCTGTATATATGCATACATTTGTGTCCGGACTATAACTTTATTATGCTTTGAAGGATTTTAAAATAACTTGGCACAAATGTCTAGCACATCAAGCGGATCTGTCGCGTGCAAGACCCAAGTCCCTACCTCAAAGGTCAGGTCACACTTAGTGTTTAAAGTAATGGAATACTGTATGCATGATTACTCTGTCATGCATGGAGCACATGGAGAGGACACAGACTGTGAGGCACCTCTTTCGGGGGCATTCGTCACTTCTGAGGGACAGCTCTTGTTTATTTCAATATAATTTCTACTTTTACATTTGCATTGGATAGATATACAAATATTTTAACATTCTAAACCAAAACGAAGTTTTAAAACTAAGTGTAGCTTCTGAATTCATTTATTTCCAACCTATCTCGGGTTCGCACCCAAGATAAGTAAAGGGAGGTAATGATAATTTTTCAAACTTGAATTTCTAATGAATTCCATCTAAATGTATAATTTCTAATGCAAATATTTCACAAATATAATACAATAGGTCTTATATTTATATCTTTCCTTAGGGAAAGTATGTGTATCAAATTTTTACTTATGATACAATAACTCTATCTTGGTTGGGCAACCAGGATAGGGAAATCAAATTTAAAAAAAACTTCCAGTGAAAATCTTACTTGAATTAAGCGCTAAGTGAACATAAATGAGTGTAAATGACCAGATGTTAAAGTTTACGGCTTTATCAAGCATAATATGTTCATTACACCACCTGAAAAATATTTGGCTAACGGACTCACCTTGTGTTTGATTTCCATTTCATTAGATGCTAGAATACTAAAATAGATCAGGGTGTTGTCTTGTTTAAGCAATTCCATCGGTCATTCTTGAGTGATTAGTATAAAAATATTAACTGGACATCTTGATGATATTTCTGAAGGTGCGTATATTCTGGAATAGAAGGGCCTTTCTTTTTGTGTTGTAATTAATGCGCAATGCCATGTCATAATGATGTGGTGTATTTTCAAGGAGGAAACTATGCCGTGCAATTTCTAGACCTTTAAACATATCAGGCGGGTTTTTGTCTTTTGATTTTGACTTCATTTCAAATCTGTACAAAAATTAAGATAAAAGTTGGAAGCCTAGACTTTTACAGTAAATTCTGTCTTTTTCTATTATGGTTAGAATGTAGAATGCATATAAAATCGTCCAACTACATCTGCTTTTCATCTTGCAAGACTACACATGTTTTATCCACAATGCAAGTAAGAAACGCTCACGCTCTCATGTCTCATGTGATGTAAATAGCTTGGTCTTGATAGCTCAATTTTTAGGGCGTTAGCTTCCAGCACTTTTGGTACCGGTTGAGACGTCCAACCGGAGCATGAGATGTATCATTTGGCAAAGACACTGGTGCCCTTATTGTATGTGTGTTTTTGTTGACATGTTTTGTTTTTATTTGCTGTTGTTTTTCATAATTCTGGAAGATCTTATTTTACCTCACTGTGGTGGTTTTGCCGTTGGGAGCCAGAGTATTTTATTGCTGCAGTCGTGTCACATGTTTTTGTTTATAAAACTTAAAATGAATTATAATAGTACCTTAATATATTCATAGGAAAGTTTTCAGATTTAAATTTTGCTTCCCTCTGAAAATGACAATAAAATGCACAGACATATTTTATTTGCTGGTTTAAAACTGTTCGTGTCAGTTTTGTATTCGAGGATAATAATACTTATAACGGACAAAAGTTTTTAACGGGATGTTGTAATAATATGTATTGTACCCGCATTAATAAAAAGAGATGCTACCTTATAAGAACGATATAGTGATCAACAGATGATTGTATATGGCTTCTGGACACGGTTGAATGGGGATTAAGTTATGTTAAGGCTAGAAAAGTGTCTTCACGGTATTTAGTTTGCAATGCGATTTGCATCTACTTGGTAGCCTTTTTAATAAAGCCGTTTCTTCACAATACTTGCCGAAGAAAAACAGTAAGTCTTCATATTACTGTGTTATATTGCCTTTAAGCAAGATTTCGCTTAACTTAGACATCATTGGAACTACAACGTGTATGATGCAAGGGGCATGTAAGAGGGATGTTAGAAAACGACATTACTAGTGTCATTTCATTGCCAAGACACAATATTAAACGTAAAGCACCCACCACTGTCGCTACGATTTTGTTTACAAAATACAACTAATCATTTGCGTGCATGTAAACAACTTAGACCGTTTTGTTGCTAATAATACGAGGGTTGTTCGAAATATACTGCGTATTGTGCTTTGTTACCGTAAAACGTATTACAACGCGCATTATTCTAGTTTATGCCCTCCTAGTACTCCCCATAGCTAGACACTTTTAGTCTGTTGATACATTTCCGTACATCGAAACGGTAGGCTGATGTATACTACAAAGGTATTGGTGAACGGCAGAACCGAAAGCATGCCGCGCCCGATATCTACGACCAGACAGGAAGCATTTCAATTTTGAAAAGAAATAGAAGTCGCATAGTGCTAGGACTGGGGAATAAGGAGGGTGTGGTAACACAGTAACATTCCGACTTAAAAACTGTTGTGACTATGTCAGAGATTGGCTCTGGAGCAATGTCATGCAACAGTCGACCATGTTTGCTTTTCGTCAGATTTTGGAAACATCGTCAGCATTGTTTTAGTTTGCGATTTCAACGCGCACCCTTTTTTGGTCGTCAATCGATAGGTGGGGCATCCACTAGCAGAAATCTGCCCAACTTTCAAGATTTTCTTTAGAATGAAATAAACTTTTGATAGTGAAACACAAACAGTGTGTGCAATATCACGCACTGTAAATGTAACATCAGATTGAAGACTTTCTCTTATTTCTAACACGAAATTTTCTACCGGTGCTGTCTTCGGCGGACCTGCTTTTGCTGCATTTTCAACAGACTCTACACCAGAATCAATTTTCCTTTTCTATCTACGAATCGTTGCATATAATACCTTAGCTGACCCATAAACAGGAGTAATTTCGGCAAAATATTTGTAATAACCGAGATTTTATGCAAGCCCGAATTTCCTCATTACTTGCTATTCGTTTTCAGACCAATTTTTCAACAGTGGTCAACGGCTGTCTACATTGAAACAAACAGAATGTTCAGCCGATTCATGTATATACCTTTGTGTAGATAGTTGATAGAGGTATTCAGATGGATGTATTTAAACATCGATGTCAAATTCCTCGTGGATATCGCGTGACAACACAATTCATTTCGAACACCTCTCATATACATTTGCGTATGCAAAATTAGAACGTTTAATTTTCAAGGAATTGAAGGCAACTGGGACTTGAAGGACAAATAGGCTAAAATGAACTTTAAAAATTGTACTTCCGTTCCCGGTGCTACAGAGTTCTAAAATTTGTCTGCACTGTAACACAATCAAAACAGTGTATTACTAAGTTAAATGTTAATTAATATGAAAAGAGTATATTTGAAATATCACAAACGCTTTAATTTCAGAAGTTCAGGACGACTTGATATCATTTTACAGACGACAGTACACTAAAATGTCCCTGTGTCCATTAGTGGAAGAAGAAACGCCACTTTTAAAATTCTATGTTACGCCAGATATCTTAACAGTTAAAGTACACAGGGCACGAGGTGGCGGAAAAGAAATTAAGACCCTGGTTGCACCGTTTGGCGATATGTTCTGTAATAACACCACTGATGACCTGTGCCATGAAATATATTTAACAGCAGATGCTGGACTGGGAAAAACCGCCTTTTGCAAACGACTGGCTTTGACATGGTGTCAAGCGAAGAAACCTCTCAAAACTGAAAACCAGTATTTCTCAAAGGAAGAAATTGAAGCCCTCGGTGCATTTAGTTTCGTTTTCTTCCTGTTATTACGCGATAGTTCAGGCGAATGTGACATTGATGACCTTATCTTGACTCAAATCATGTCACAGCTGTCGCATAACTACACCATGAGAGATCTAGAAAATATATTAACTAAGGAAACATGTCTGGTAATATTAGATGGTCTTGACGAATGGAGCCATCCATTAAATTTCTGCAGGCGAGGACGGACTTCCATTCCGCACCGGAAAGTTAGGGAACATACTACAGTCCTAACAACCACTAGACCATGGAAGTTAAGCGTTAGTGGTTTGAAACCCAGTCAAATCGATCAAGAACTTGAACTTGCGGGACTAAATCGACAGTCAGCAAACAAACTAAAAACATCGGTGATTTCTCATTTGTTCATGGAGGAAAATGAAAACAAATTACATCAGTATGTTGTAGAGTTTACCAGAGCTGTGAAAGAAAAATGCATTTCAGATCTCGAAGCTATTCCACTACTGTTAACGTACCTTTTATTTTTGTGGTTCTACAAAATAGAACTGGGAGAATCTCAGTGTGATTTATACTGTCAAATTACAGAACTTTTGCTATCAAGAACTGTACAGATCTATGAGGAAATCTCACCGAAAGCGGATCTTCACCAGTGTGATATCCCACAATGTTTTAGTAAACAAACATATTGCAGAAAATTCTTCCCATTTCTTACAGCTTTAGGGAAATTAGCATACAAGACTTTATACAGAGAAACAAGGGAAGAAAACACGCTTGTATTTGACGGTTCTGTAGCCGAACAATATCTGAGCAAAGACTGTTTATCCTTTTGCCTGAAAACAGGACTTATAACTCAAAATAAAGTTAAAGGAATTTTTTTTCAACAGAAATCAAAAGTTTCATTTGCACATAAAACAATACAGGAATTTTTAGCGGCAATATTTATGCACTCCTCCGATCAGATAACAGTTGCAAAAGACGTGCGATCCAAGTGTAAACGTATCAGTGACATTCTAGAAGTGTCAAAAATTCTTAAATTTATTAGTGGTATTAATGCGAGCATGTTTTCTATGATTTCATGCGAATTACTGAAAGTCATAAATGAAGATAAAACAACTATGCGAATACAGAAGTACAATTCACACGGGTGACTTCGGATATCCTCTAACGGAATACCAGAACATGTGTATTTCACATTGTATAAACGAACCACATAACATTAACGAAATCAGTTTATGTTTACTAGATGTTTTTATCAAAGAAGGTTGTAAGCAAGAAGACTACCGTGAAAATCTCAAACAACTGACGACAAGAAATAAACAAAATATTAGATCACTTTATATTGACATGAAGCACGTACGTGACACACCTTACCACAATGCAGAGGAACTTATCGAATATTTCGCAGTAAATGAACTAGATAGCGTTGAGAAAATACACTACGAGGGTGAATGTAATGGCCAAGATATTTTACCTCTATTGAGCAAGTCCGTGAAATGCTTATCTTTGTCGTGTAATTTATTCAAACAAGGTACTTGGTCTCATTTACTATCTCAAAAAGTGACAAGTTTACAGAAATTAGAATCCGTAAATATCAGCAGATTTGGAATAAGTTACAGCGAATTGATATTGTTATATGATTATATATCACAGAGACATTATATGCGGGAAATTGCGCTGTGGGACTTACTCTGTACCGACCAAATGAAGGATACTTGTACAGGGTGCCGTCTGGATTTATCTCAACATACACATCTGAGAAAGTTAATACTGAGCAATACTCCTCTGTCAGAATTAAATATTAACACGTCGTCATTGGAGAAGTGTTTTCTACAGTTACCTAACCCAGATTTGTGTTTTGCTCTCTAAATTGTGTTCCAGAGAACAATAAACTATATACATTTAAGTGCAGTAGTATAGAATCTTCTGTAGCAATTGATGCATTAATGGACACATTAGGTTCGTCAGTTCACGTGGAATACGTTGAGTTGTCAGGAATAAATATCGTTAATAGAGCACTTACTCTGTCTCCTAAAATGGTACATATTAAACGTGTTGATTTGTTGGAGGTGACAATGTCTTCTTCGGTATTCGACGATCTAGTTAATGTAGTACAAGACCTTACTCAAATAGTTACAGTAGATATTACGAACTGCAATTTTTAACACCAGAAATAGAAGTTTGAAACAATGAAAGAAAAAATAAGTACATCTCCCCAGTTTTAATGTACTAGTGGAAAATAGCGACTGGTTTCAGTTTCGAACAATCAAATTTTGAAATTAAATACAAACAATATAGTTTACTAAGTCTGTGACTCAGTTACTATGACAACATTGTTAGTTACGCACATTTTAACGAATACACTTTTTTGGTCGGAATACATGACACAGAATATAATGAATATGGTACATAACATATGTGTACAAAATCCAGAACATCTTTGTACAGACAGACATTATGATAATCAGTGTACTACTATCCTGTCTATTTTGAATAAAATGGTTCAGTGGATTAAATGACTATGTTGATGAAGAATGAATTAGTTATGCAACCTGAAAAAGGTATAGAGGAATCTTCTAATCATGTTTATTCAGGTTCCCTTTGCTTTAATACTATTTTATTTAACTTCAGCCGAATTATTGTAAGTTTGATTCATATGTTTAAATATTAGTAGTTTGATGATCTACTTAAATCACTTGCAGTGTTAATTAATTGCACTATCTTGGACTAACTTCTTGATCAAAACCCGACTTGATGGAAGTCAATCCTTAACGCACATACCATTATAAGATCGTATATTTTATACATGACATATTTTCGACAATGAGTTAAATCAATAATCATCTTTAACAGACTGTATTTATCTATATTTCAGGATTTATCTTGGTAAGATATGACGCCGTGATCTTTGCCCCCTGAAGAGGTAATGTTACTTTTAGCTCTTCCTAGCTATGCAAAAACAAAACTGGAAATATCTTCAACTCTGGCTCTTATACAAGGTGAATAATTATCTTTATTAATGGACCTTGGTTTTTAAGTATCATGCAAAAGAATGTTATTAATTTAAGTTGTCATGTTCCGGCAGTTTTACCTGATCCGAGATTTCATTTCCTTGCTGTTCAAAATTAAATGTACCTATCTAAGAAACATCTTGAGTATAATTTTTCAATCATATTGCAAAAGACAATAAAAAAAGGCTTCCTTTATCTTAAATTGCGACTTGCATGCGAGATAAAGAATATGTCAATCATCTCTTTTAGATTTCAAATGAAACACAACCTCCATTATAACCTTGTAACGGCATCACCCTTATTTGATATAGGAGCTAGAAAACTGCAAATCTGTCATAATAATTTAGGAGATGGTGTAATTTCTTAACTTTGCCCTTTATCATAGAAATCTAGTTCATGTTAATCGACATGACGTACATGTGTCGAGTTCAATTAGATCAGTTTAATTAGTGTAATTTGATAAGCTCATTTACATAATTATGTGTGAACTGTTTTAGCATATTCATTACAAAATGAAAATATATCTTTTCTCGTATTTACAGGTTCTCCAGTCATGTTACTTGATCACAGGACAACATTACCCGTGCTGACAGCAGGGGGTACTATTGTGTTCTTTTCTCCGATCTGAAATCTTCTTTGACAGTCCAAAATGAAAATAGAACAGCAAATTTAAAATACTTGTTCTATGACACTGAAGAAGACTTTACATATGCTGCGAAGATTCTGTATAACCTATAACGTTTGAGCAACGATTTACTTCTGATATTTTGTACGATTTTGGAACATCATTATCTTGGTAACAGTATGTAATAGTATTAGGCTTTGAAATATTATAATATACTCTTAACAATTACTGCTTTTGGGTATTTTCCAACAAAGATGTACAACCCTTCCAGATATCTACCACCTGAAGAAGTCATCAAATGCACAATTGTTTATTGTTTATGCAAGACATGGAGTAGATATATATATGACTTCCGTTCCATAAATTTAAAAAATAGATCATTTACATATCATTTGGAAGAAACTTTTACATAGACCTATCCTAAGGGAACCCATTTAAGCTGGAACAGAAAATGCACAAATTTGTTGACTTAATATGAGAATTTAGTGGAAGAATCTACCCATGTCTTTCTAATTGTAGGAATTACAGTTTTTGCTTCGATACGTAAGTCTGGTAGTATCGCGAGCGCACTTTAATTACCGTAAAGAGGCAGGTTTAATGCTTCAAAATTTGATAAGTAAATTTTAAGTGCCGTAATCCATATTTTAATATCACTTCGATATATTCAAGGTATTTATGGCTAAGATGACCTAAACGATTTTTTCAATACGGTTTGTTTCATACGCACACTTAGTGTATGGCCTTATCTTGACGTAGCAATGTTGCAAAATCTTATAAGAATCTAAATCGTTGATTTAATCTGCATGCATTTTGATTTCCTCATCACTATCATTTCAAAATTAGGCATGTTGCAAAGCACCTGTTTTCTATTACTTGCACAGACATGAATGCTTTTTGTAGCCATACGATACTTAATAAGCAACTGGTAGATTAAAATTGTATATTTTGGATAGGGTTTACTTATGACATTAATTTTGAATTAATATGAAAATAGAGACCCAAGGTGGTACCAGTTAAAATACTTATGGCTTAATATTTTTTAAATTTGCTTACAGGATTTAAAGCTTTTAAAAGCGTTTATCATGACTGAGTACTTTTGGTAATTATTTAACATCAACCATTTTAAGAATTTTTAACGTTTTCTTAATAGGGACAGCTTTTTTAAATTAGTTAATTACCCATACCTTTTACACATGCCAACTGTTCGTAAAATGTTTTATTATATCTATTTAAAACCCTAATTAGAGTTTAATTGCATCGGGATTTTAGACAATTTCCTGCAAGTAACGATATCAAGCTCAATATAGGCAATGGCAAAAATATTTAATTTCTTAGGTTTTAGTGAAACACAGTGACTGGTGAAGCATAGCCATATGAACAATAATAAAGCAAACTGATATAAAAAATTATTGTAAAATTTGCCTCGGTAACTATAGATCTTCAGTCTGTATTCGTAAACATATGTTACAATGTATGTGTGTAAAACACAAATAATTCAGTGGAACTTTTTGCTTTCAATAACACAAGTCTACTGGAACATTTTATTATAAATATGAGTCATTTGTGACATTGTATTAGTTAAATACGTACATTAGAAATAATTGAAACAATATTTATATATTTGTTTTGAATAATTTTTCATGGAAATATTTTTGCAATTAATTTGTGTTAATGTTATGAAATAATATTGATTGTTTAACAGTACGGGTAGTGCAATATAGTTTTCCTTGAAAGATGAGATAAGAGTTTTGCTTTTACTTATTTCATTTAATTGTTATAGATTACGTTGTGATTCCTTAGTTTAGACATGACATTGTATTTTCATATAGTACTTTATAATATACCTTACAATATTTTTGAAACCGCCATTTCGTTGTGACAGTATGGGATGAGTTGGCAGTAATGGTGGCGCGTTGGTCGAGTGGTTAACGCTCTGCGCTACCAATCCGAAGGTCCACGGTTCGAATCCCGGTCGGAGCACTGAAAATTTCATAAACACTTTTTAGTGTTTCCCTCTCTATCAAGAGATGAACTGGTTAGAAACCCAGAGGTAGTACTTGCGTGAACGTAAAAGACTCAAAGGGTATTTTTGTAAAGAGCTAACTTAAGGTCTGTAACCTGGATTCACTTGTATCTGCATGCCTGTCATTCGGTCAACGGCTGTTTTGGCGCCATGGTGTCAATTCCTATGGTCGGCACTTTAAAGCAAATAACGATCAAAAAAGGGCCGTATTTTGAAGGTCCAGTCATAAAAGCGTTCTTTCTCCCAATTATAGAATGTTGTTAATTAGCTCCCTTTCATCGCTGTGTTCGAAAATATCTTAAAATGCCATGGAACTTATTTAAGAATGAACTTTATCTACTTGTGACAGTGAATTGTGGGAATGGAATATTTAATGAGGTCGATGTGATTTTTCATTACTGTACAGGCCTAGTTACATGTATTGGTTAAAATCTTTTTAGACATTGCTAATATGATTACAAAATATAATTATAAAAATGAATTAAAATGAACAATTGTTGTCAATTACTATATACATTTTACAGGGTATACATATTTCATATACATGTACAGTTTACAATATTAATTTAGAATATGTGGTGCATAGAAAGAAGATACTTTTAAGACATTAATTAAACATTAACTAATGCCCAATTATAATGATTGTAAATTGATCTCAGTATACACTTTTATTACCCTTCCATGAAATTTGCGGTCCTCTGATTGGTCAACGATCCGTAAATAGATATTGATATTTACGGGCAAGCCGGTAATATACACTTGACATAAAAACAAAATTATTATCAAACGGAATCACGCACCAAAAAGCAGCCTCCCAAAACGAGCCCCCACAGCACAGTGCACACCACCAACACACACACACACACACACACACACACAACACCACAACACACACAACACAAACACACCACACAATGCACACACACAATTACACACAACCTATCACATTTTCAAGCATTCCATGCATTCTGACACGAGGTACTGTTCGTTTCAATTAACCTGTTGTCAACAAGCAGTACGGGGCTACCGTCTTGGACGTCTCACGGACAGTGGCAAAAAACCACTGGAAAGCTTAAACCGGTTTATGGTGCTGCACCAAATCGCTGGCACTTAACCACCCACCATGTGTCCATACTTGCACCCCGTTACTGATACCCCATGCTGAACGTGAGCTTGTTATGCCGTATACACTAACGTATTGTATAAGTCCGTGCTGATTGTACAGTCGTTCAGTGCCATATGAGGAATCATCATTAATTTGATGGTCTATTTTACGTTGCCGTTAACTAAATAAAACATAAAGGATTTTTTCAATATTTAAGAAAGGAAGGGTAATTAAATTGTTATTTGCTTTTTGACGTGATATATGGGGATATATTACCCGCCTCGACATAATATTACCATCGCCTAACGGCTGAATAAAACGGGCATTTTGCTGGGTGGGTAATATGTCCGTATCCACTTAAAAACGATATATAATATATCGAATTTAGACGCAAGTTATCGCATTTTGAATCGCTGATTCCTTGAATTCTGATCGATGGGTGCTTGTGTTATGTTTCTGTTCAACCGTCTGTTGTCAACAAGCATACAGATCGTCTCATGAACATCAGCAAAATGAAAGTATATACTGAATTCAGTTTCTGAATGTTATTCATACAAATGAGGGTACGGAGGAATATGATCTTGATTATAACATTTGTTGTCTGAAAATTGTCACTGCATGCTTTTTATCCATTTGATTAACATAGCTTTAAAGGTTATATTGTGTGTTTTCAGAACGAAAAGTGAATACAGTAAAATCCGTATATAACGAAGTTCGTAACTCATTGGGACCATCTAAATTTGTTCCTAATATCCGGAGTATGTTATATCCGTACAGCAATTGCATATTGGATAAAGGAGAAATAAAATCGGGCGCAGAATAAGTGTTCCTTATAACCGGAATTTTGCTATATCCGGAGTCGTTATATCCGGAGTCGTTATATACGGAGTTTACTATATCTCTACTAATGCAAGCATGTTATAAGAATGTAGAGTTAAGACATTTTGAACATCGGCTATTTACCAGCATAACCCTTTTCATTGATCGATTCACACACACTCAACACAAACAATCAAGATGTCGAAACTCATACCATTGCACATTGTGTACTACACAAGTATTACGAGCGTCCACTATACTATTTGAACAAATATACAGGTATGTACAAAATAACTGCACAGAGTCCAACATAAATGTTTGATATGTAGGACTTCTTAGCAGCTGCGGAAGTCTGACCACATTCACACTTGCAGCCACCCGTATGATCGTATTCGTCTGATTTATCCATTTCCTCTCTCTCATCAACATCACCATCTGGTATAACTACAGGCTTGTCAGGTTTGGGAAGATCAACCGCCACACCTATTGCGATATCTGCGCAGCCGTAGAATTGTTCTTGTGGTCCGCAACCTGACAATGTATAAATAGCATTGTTCGTATGTAATAGAAATATCATTTAATATGAACTCACGAAACTGTTGAAAAACTTTTAAAGCTGCTCGCCCTGAGATGAAAAGTTGAATTACTGCAAAATGAGATATTCAGAAATGAATTTTATTGTAAAAAGAAATGCTAGAATCCCCAACACAAGTGAATATCTGAATTTTAGTAATTTGAGTAAATTCTAGTTAAAATATTCATTACTACATATCAGTAATTTTTACTGGAACCTTTCTATTTGATGTTTCGTTCTGTGATATGTTAATTTCAGACAGTTCGAAGAACCTCATTTTGTCCCAGAATTCTGAGGGCGAGCAGCTTTAAGGATTTTTTTAACTTTCATTTGACCTACATGTTTTTTGTCTGGACGGTTAAAAGCAACAGAGAAAACACTGCAAGCAGGCTTGTTTATACATTTATAGATGATCTATATACAATATAATCACGATTGCATGTACCCAAACGAATTGTAAAGAGGTCATTATTATGCCATGGAAGCCAAATAACGGTGCAACAAATTAAACAACTATGTGCAAAGGTATTATTTCATGTATAGGAGGATAGTAGCGGAGACCGCATTTAAATTAGCCACGGGTTGAATATCGCTACGGAAACATTTCAGACAGGATTTCTAGATGCGCTATTTTTCATTGACAAATAAAGAACTAACACAGCCGTATGTCAGTCAGCGAAGAAATGTTAAGTTAATATTTCAGAACCTCTGAGTTTATGTCCGTAAACATGTATTAATTAGGTTAATTTCTCCTAATTTCTATATCGTTCAAGAAACGATAACCGATTCAACTAGATCTATGTTGTTGCATGTTCATATAGCACTGGTTTCGTTAGAATATATTAGGGAAATAACGTTATGTGTTGAAAAAATACCTACAATATAGTGAGACAAGTTGGGAAGAGGTTGAAACTGTTATTTTGCATGGAGACCTAAAACACATATTAATTCATTTTAGGCATTTACTTACCGATGCAACCTTTGCCTGTTGTTTTGTCAACACCCCAGCTGTTCCCCGTGTTGTACTTCCATTGTAAGACACAAGCACTGCAGCTAACACCGTCCGGAAGTTTGACTTTATGTTTCACTTTAAACATTGTGGGAGTAATTATAAACCGCGTCGATGCACTCTCGCCAGCAAGAAGATGCTTGTCAAAACACTCTTGGGTCACAGCGGCTGATGGGTCATTGTTCTGACAGAGTCTATACTCAAACCAGCCTTTATGGTTAGCGGTTATGTGAACTTTGATCTCGATCATTTGACCTTCATCGTATTTCTTTACTATTATACCCTTTGCGTATTTGCCCTTTGGAGCCTCGTTTTCACGAATTGTGTCTGCAAAGTTGTCTCCACACACACCGCATTTTCCACCATTCTGTTTCCATTGTATCTGTTAATATAGAATGATGTATGTGTGTGTGACTAAATCAAAATTTAGTAGGCATGTATGGAGTGGAAGATAACAACTTTTGTTTGGAAATTATTGAGCCTGCGGATGCATTCACAGATGCATGTGTATGGACTCGCCACCCAATCTAATACTGGTCCCGAGTTGTACATAGCATATACAATTACAAATGGTCTGTACAACACGGGACCAGTATCAGATTTGGGGGGGGGGGCGATTCCATACCCATGCATCTGTGGATGCATTCTGACATTATCCAGCTTCAAACTTGTCACGTTACTCGGAAGGTGGAAGATTGTTACCCGCTGTGACGTCAATAATCAGATCTACGTAACGTATTTTAGTATAGAAGTTTTTTTAATATTTTAATGTCACCATTTTAATGCATTTGTGCAGGAAAATGCGATTTAAAGGTATGTGATAGTATTCCAGTTTGAAGAAGCACAGGTGATGGAATAAGAAGAATATTTAAAGGTTAAGAGTCTATTTTCGTGGCATGCTTTTGAATACTGAAATATTAGCTAGATGTAGTGTTCCAAATTTTGAGATATATTCCACGATTGTTTACCCGGAGATGTTTAAGATACAATGCATGTTTGAACAAACACTTTGTCTGAAATAGTCTTAACTTTAATGATGGTCTCTAGTGACTGAGAGTATAGGGTATTAAGAGGATCTAGAGCTTTGATTGAGGAACATGTAAAATGTACCTTCAAGTTTGTTGAAATTAATTTTCAATAAGCAATTTAATATTTTACATTTAGGAGGCGTTTGTAACACCGGATACAGCTCCTTTCCAATACAGCTCCGTTTGATCAAACGGATGATAAAACGGATTAGATAACAGAAGTCTGAGGACGTGGTGATTTGTCTTTTGGCGAAATGAATTTATGCCTCCGATTTAGGAAGAAGCTTAACCGTTCAGAAAACGTTTAAGTCGATGTCCAAATTGTAGTTCGAAAGCTTGGGTCCATCTGTCCTTCCATCTGTCTGCTGTCCTACCCTGTATGTTGTCTTATCAGTCCGTCTGTCGGGCCTTACACCCTGGTATGAATGTGCTTCATTTCGTCAATAATTTATTCATGAAATGAAGTACAAAACCATTGAAACTGCCGCCTTATGTGCTGTAGTCATATGACAAATGTAGGTTTATTGAAGGAAAATAATTCTTCAATACCAAGAAAGAAAATAATTCTTCAATGCCAACAAAAAATCAATAAACCTCAAAGTTTTGTTCGTCCGGACAGATATTCCAGGGCTAAGTACTGCATCCTGAATAGCGGGAAGGATCCTTATTTTTCTATAATAAATTCCGTGCCGCGTAATTATAAACGAATGATACGCCTTAAATACACGTCTATCATGTTGCATCGGGTCACTGGGGAGCTCTTTTCGAAAAGAAAGGTACAAGAACCCCGAATACAGCTCCCATTTGATTATGGGAGCTGAGCTGTATTCGTTAAAGCGCACCGAATACAGCTCCCCGGAGTTAAAGGCGTTCCCAAAGCTGGTCCCAAGATTTTACTGAAAACTTTTAATTTTAGTTCCTTAAAAATTGTCTTTGGTGTCACTAAATGTTGGCTAAAACATGGTCCATTCATTTTTACCTTAACTGTGAATCAGCACCTTTTAAGAATAGATGCATGCGTGATTCAAAATAAAGATGGCGTCGGAAGTATTCATCGATCGAAAATTCCATATTAAGGTAGGAATCATTTCAGTAGATTAGCAGTCGGATATTTATATACGGCATCATGCATGTCACGTACACATGATATAAAAAAAACACTCTTACCGAAAATCCTCCACAGAATAGCTGGTTGTCGTTATAGTTTGGTACAGTATTATATCCGTATCTCCACATTGACGATCTTGAAGGTGGATCTAACAATCTCCCGTGCCCTTGCACAGTTGCGAGTAAGCCGGTTAACACTAGAACACGAAGTTTCATCTGCATGATTCACCTTAAAATAATTGGAGAATGACGAAGCAATTTTAAGGAAAACTGATAGCCTAGACGAACGCGAGAGCTTTTCAATATATACTTTTCTCCAGAAAGGAGAATACTTCATTAATGTAAACACGTGTACGTTTTGTACAGCACTTGCGAAGAAGTCATTTATTCTTGACCACTGTGTATAGCTAACTACATAGATAAACGCTTATAAAATCTGCCTTGTCTGTTACAACATGTTTTAATCTCCTTATTTCACTTTCTCTATGTTTTGCTATTTGCATAATTATATTCACCGGAAAATATTCAACAATATTTTGTTTATTTTCGAACTGAAGTACTACAATGCAGTTGGATTTATGACAATGTATCACTGTAAGTATGCATTTTTCAAATTTCCCTTTGAAATTCTCTTTCATATTATACGTGTTTCGTCTTACTGGAAACAAGATGCATGTTGCCTTTCCATTGCCGTTATTAAAGCGGACGATTTAGCATAGCTGACAGAACTTTCTGCCGGACTGGCAACGGGTTTTATCTCACTGGCAACGGGTTTTATCTCACAGGCAACGGGTTTTATCTCACATAACTTTGGCGTGTCTGTCCAGAGTCATACCTCGAGTACTCGAGTGAAACTTTATAAAAAAAGTTTACGGAATTGCAGCCCTGGAAGTTTTTTTCTTAGATTTATTTGCACGCGAAATACTCGATTTATGGCTCTTTGTTTTTATGGAAACTTTTATTTTTGAGAATTTCAATAAAATTTTGAAGAAATGTTTAAAATGTGATATAATTTTACCCTTTATGTAAAAAACTTTTTAACTATTTTTCACATTGTCGAAGGTTTTTTACGTAATTACTGTATATAATTATTTTGAATAGGAATCTCTAATTGTATTATGGCTACTACATTATATCTATAGGAAAACAATGTATTGTGCACCGTGTATTGGGGCGGGGCTTAACTGTGATCTATTAACTTTAGAAAACATGATCTCTCTACAATAACAAAGAACAATTACAATAGCGTGCAACAATACAAAATAGATAGAGTACTGGTGACTCGAATAATGACGTCATTTATCGGAGGCTACACCTAAACAAACGTAATTATTCTCGCAAACAGTACTCTATCTGTTACTAAGAACAACTTTCCGACCAGGAAAGAGTGATCCTTTTACTGAGTCGATATGGTATTTTTTCTTGGATTGTTTATAAGTCCCGGCCGACCCTGGGAACTTGCCAAGACTCCTGACAGGCGCAGGTTGTAGAGAGACAGATACAGATGCAAGGGAATCCGGGTACCTGACCCTAGCTCTTTTTCCGAGTAGACCCCGTGGTTCTTTTATATGCCCGGTCGACAGCACCGATACACGTGAGATTACCTTTGGGTTTCCAACCAGTTCATCTCTAGATGGGTGGGAAACACTGAAAAGCGTTTCTGAAATTTTCAGTGCCACGATTTGAACCGGGGACCTCCGTATTGATAGTCTAGAGCGTTAACCACTCGACCACCGCACCACCCATTCGATATGATAGGTGAGGCTTTTTGTACTGCGAAACTGACCATATGGTTCCGAAATGTTCGGTCATAATATTAAGGGCGGTCTTAATAGCCGAACTTTACTGCAAGCCGACAAACGGGTGGGCAATCCTCATTATTTGAGAATGAATGTCACTTACATCTAATACATCCGAGCTAAAAATAGTTGTATCCGTTTAGCTTTTATATAAAACTTCCTTTACATCCAAATTTGTGTAATTTATAAACATGATTTTAGTATAAAATGAAGAAAAAGTACACTTATATCGACACGGTTTTAAGTATATAAAGCGTAGATTGTTTAATGTATTTTTAAGTCGAACTAGTTTGGTAATATGATACCAGTGTAATG
Organism: Saxidomus purpurata; assembly: GCA_022818135.1. Taxonomy (NCBI): domain Eukaryota; kingdom Metazoa; phylum Mollusca; class Bivalvia; order Venerida; family Veneridae; genus Saxidomus; species Saxidomus purpurata. The sequence continues at coordinate 30,858,327 of JAFMSR010000004.1, forward strand.
CAACATCGGTAAGTTTTTTTTTTGTTCAAATTTGGCAGACCGTCAAATTTAAAGATATTTTGTGTGATCTTGTGAGCCACTGATGGGGAAGAAATTTCAGCCAAGGAGGGATTTTATTACTTTTGCGAGAAGGAATATTTTTTTTTTTTGTTTCATAATAATTTTAGAATTGATAGGCCGGCAAAAAGTGCCTAAAAAGTATACTGAATGGCAATTGTTTTTCAGGGTGATTTATTAAAATCTGCTTAGTGTTTCAAATTATTTTTGTCCAATCACAGCGCAGTATTGCCTGCACCTTAACTTGGGTAAATCAATATACATGTATAAACCGAGTCCGCGCGTAAATCGTTTACTGACTCTGTATTATAATTATTGATATACCTATTTAAGTTAAAAGGCAGCTAAAACTGCACCGAAGTTTACTTACTTTTCGGCAACCAATCAAAAACACTCTTTGGCAAAAACTGGCACGAAATTGCAGTCAGGTAAATTTCTCCTTTTTTGGCTACAAAAGAAAGTCATTTTCAGTAATATAGGCATGATGGGAGACATGCCGGGGTCTCATCCATGACAAAAAGCTAACACAAATGCTCTCATGGACGGACCTTGATAAAATCCAATTCAAATCAAATGAAAAGACCTATCTAGTTTCGTAAATGAATAAAAATGAACACCAACCTATACTTAAATTCTATGATATTTTTGGTAATTAAGGTAAGTTGATATTTTCAAAATGGTAATAGTATTAAACATGCGATAATTTATGCACATATTGTCAAGAAGTGTTGACACTTTTCTAGGTGGGTCATGTGGTAGCAGATTTTAATGAATTCGCCGTGACGTCATACTGACCAGTTAACCAATCGGATTATTAGGTCCCGTTCATTTCTTCATTCGGTGAAAGGTGAAAACTCGGTCTTTACCGTAGACTCATATGCAAGCTTAAATTTATTTCAAACGAAACAAATACTTTTTAACGATATAGAATTATTATAAATTCAATTTGATAGTTACAAGCTAATGGTAGACCGTCGTCTTCTTTCACTTTTATTCTTGGTTTTTGTACATCTTAAAATTAAATATGAATAGAGACAAGCGATGAAAGCCGAGGAATCACCTTTCCCGAATGTAAATAATTTCTATTTGCATATGGTCAGATGATCCTATTGCAGTCCGGATCAGGGATTGGCTAAAAAAAGTACAGGGAAAACCGTAAGATTAAATGAGGCATTACCTGATTGGTAGAAAAGGTTGTGTTTACAAATGAAAAACACTCATTTGAAAAATAAAAAGCAATGTCTTCTGCACGCGAATGAATATTTTAGGACTGGTTATCATAATAAATAACACTGAAATCGCCATATGAATAGAAGGTGTACACATGCGGTTTAGACCCCTAAATCTCACCTGACTGAGTGGAGTGGTTGTCTCCTTTGCCAAATGCTAATCTGTTTTAAGCGCACATTTGCGAGATTTAATCAAATGCGTAAGCGCTGAACTTAATAAAATCAGTACATTTCATTATTGCATGCATCATTACAAATGTTTCACTTGGGCTAATCAGTATACAATAATTACAGCGGATTATTCTTTCTGATTTATGTGTAAAGTTTGTATTCAAGTAGATCTACTTAATAATTAGTTCAAGTTACATGTACACTACTTCTAGTTTCATTGGTTTTTATTACTTTTTAAACAAACAAAAACCATTGTTCAGTACAGCTTCCATTTACATTGACCAGATTATTTACACGGCCAGATTTCGGAAAGCTTTTTATGTCTCAGTCTCAAAGAATCATATTAATATCATGCCGGTTTAGGCGACATACATATTTAAAGAGCTAGAACATCTTATAGTGCTTGATCAAGTACTTTAACATAACCTTAAGATCAACTTTCTTTTGATACTTTCAAAATACTTGCCATATTTATAAAACAACCGTTAACGTGCTAGTCGCAATTTCATTGAGTTTCAAAGTTCTTATTAAAGATTAAAAAAACGAAATTCTAAAATGAGAAATAATCTAACAAACTAAAAATGCATTTCAAAGTGGTTTGTGGTTTAGGTTTTGTTTCGGAACAGTTCCTTAAAGCACTTTAAGAAACTATTTATTTCTTTACAGTCAATTATATTACGCAAGTAAATAAAGTTTTCGTTACCTATTTGATAGATCCAGATTTTAAAAGGCCTTTAAAGTATGTCAGAATCCTACTAAAGAAGAGTAAGGCTACGTATTATGTTGTCGTCAATTGCATAAACACAATGAGCCTCAGTTACACTGTAACCTGTTTTCTGATCAGCCACGCGTTAAATTACAAACATACTGTACCCTTATTCGCGTTTAACTTACTGATACATGTATATGATCAAAGCATATAATATATGATAAAGTACTTACATCGGCAAACGACGTACTTCCTAAGTGATCGGAAGCTACAAATCAAACTTAAATGTACAATCATTGTGTGGGGGATGTTCATGAACAAATAAAACATATAATCTAGATGGTTGTTCTTTTTTTCAACGGGTTAACACAGTTATTCACGTTTACGAGTCTTCAACGAAGTTGTTTGTAGGCCCGATCAATCTTTAAATCACGACGTTTCCGTCTTATGTCTAGTAATAAAACTATTTACAAGTTTAGTTGGAAATGTTTCACACTAGATGTTGTGAGAGACAAACTCACAGAAATGAATATAAAGAGAATAGTGGCAATTCGCATGTGGCTGTGCTTAATGATTTGTCGTCGATCAGTGACACTAATAACAAACGTCAATCAAATTATCGATGAAATATATAACAGGAAAATGATCACTCAAGTGATTGATGGAATTAATAACAGCCAAATGATCGATGAAATTAAGTACAGTCAAATCATGGATGAAATTAATAACAGGCAAATAATCGATGAAACAAATCATTCAAGAGGTAAAGCTATCTAGGCAAAATTTGCAACAGCTTACCCTTCATTTGGCAGGCAAATTTAAAATCATTTGGCAATTGGGAGGGTGACACCACCTCCGTTCAGACTATACGTTCAAGTTTAACAACATTATTGGAGACATGCTTGGGTTGGCCCTTTCAGGGCTAGAAGGCTTAGACCTTATAAACGCAGTAAAGTAAAGTATGAAGCAAATAACAGTCAAATGATCGGTGAAACAAAAAATAATGATCCATGAAATAAATAACAGTCAAGTGATCACTGAAACAAATAACAGGCAAATGATCACTGAAACAAATAACAGTCACATGATCACTGAACAAATAACGGTCAAATGATCAGTGAAACAAATAACAGGCAAATAATCACTGAAACAAGTAATAGGCAAATGATCACTGAAACGAATAACAGCCAAATGATCACTGAAACGAATAACAGTAAAATGATCACTGAAATAAATAACAGGCACGTGATCACTGAAACAAATAACAGGCAAATTATCACGAACAAATAACAGGCAAATGATCAGTGAAACAAATAACAGGCAAAAAATCACTGAAACAAGTAACAGGCAAATGATCACTGAAACCAATAACAGCCGAATTATCACTGAAACGAATAACAGTCAAATGATCACTGAAACAAATAACAGGCACATGATCACTGAAACAAATAACAGACAAATGATCATTGAAACAAATAACAGTCATATGATCACTGAACAAATAACAGCCAAATGCTCAATGAAACGAATAACAGTCAAATGATCACTGAAACAAATAACAGGCACATGATCACTGAAACAAATAACAGACAAATGATCACTGAAACAAATAACAGTCATATGATCACTGAACAATAACAGGCAAATGATCAGTGAAATAAATAACAGGCAAAAATCACTTAAACAAGTAACAGGCAAATGATCACTGAAACCAATAACAGTCATATGATCACTGAAACGAATAACAGTCAAATGATCACTGAAACAAATAACAGGACAGACTGAAACAAATTACAGTCAAATGATCATTGAAACAAATAACAGTCAAATGATCGATGAAACCAATAACATTCTTATGATCAATGAAACCAATAACAGTTATATGATCAATGAAACCAATAACAGTCAAATGATCAATGAAACCAATAACAGTCAAATTATAGAATCGGCAAATGATAATTGAAACGAATAACAGTCAAATGATAAATGAAACCAATAACATTCAAATGATAAATGAAACCAATAACAGTTATAACTGAAACAATAGTATTGAAACAAATAACAGGCAAATGATCAATGAAACCAATAACAGTCAAATGATTATAACCAATAACAGGCAAACATTGAAACAAAAACAGGCAAATGATCAATGAAACCAATAACAGTCAAATGATAAATGAAACGAATAACAGTCAAATGATAAATGAAACGAATAACAGTCAAATTATAACTGAAACAAATAGCAGGCAAATAATCACTGAAACAAATAACAGGGAAATGATCACTGAAAAAAATAACAGTCAAATGATTACTGAAACCAATAACAGGCAAATGATCATTGAAACAAGTAACAGCCAAATTATCAATGAAACCAATAACAGTTATATGGTCAATGAAACCAATAATAGTCAAATGATCAATGAAACAAATAACAGTCATATGATCAATGAAACAAATAACAGTCAAATGATCATTGAAACAAATAACAGCCAAATTATCAATGAAACCAATAGCAGTCATATGACCAATGAAACAAATGACAGTCATATGAACAATGAAACAAATAACAGTCATATGATCAATGAAACCAACAACAGTCAAATGATCAATGAAACCAACAACAGTCAAATGATCAATGAAACAAATAACAGTCATATGATCAATGAAACCAATAATAGTCATCTGATCACTGAAACAAATAACTGTCATATGATCAATGAAACCAATAATAGTCATATGATCACTGAAACAAATAACTGTCATATGATCAATGAAACCAATAACAGTCAAATGATCACTGAATTAAATAACAGTAATATGATCAATGAAACCAATAACAGTCAAATGATCACTGAAACAAATAACAGTCATATGATCAATGAAACCAATAATAGTTAAATGATCAATTAAACAAATAACAGTCAAATGATCAATGAAACCAGTAACAGTCATATGATCAATGAAACCAATAATAGTTAAATGATCAATTAAACAAATAACAGTCAAATGATCAATGAAACCAGTAACACTCATCTGATCAATGAAACAAATAACAGTCATATGATCAATGAAACCAATAACAGTCAAATTATAACTGAAACAAGTAACAGTCACATGATCACTGAAACCAATAACAGTCAAATGATCAATGAAACCAATAACAGTCATATGATCAATGAAACCAATAACAGTCATATGATCAATGAAACCAATAATAGTCAAATGATCAATTAAACAAATAACAGTCATATGATCAATGAAACAAATAACAGGCAAATGATCATTGAAACAAATAACGGCCAAATTATCACTGAAACCAATAATAGTTATATGATCACTGAAACAAATAACAGTCATATGATCAATGAAACAAATAACAGTCAAATGATCAATGAAACCAATAACAGTCATATGATCAATGAAACCAATAACAGTCATATGTTCAATGAAACCAATAACAGTCATATGATCAATGAAACCAATAACAGTCATATGATCAATGAAACCAATAACAGTCAAATGATCAATGAAACCAATAACAGCTGAATGAAACTAATAACGTCAAATGATCAATGAAACCAATAGGCAGTCATACTTCAATGAAACCAATTACAGTCATATGATCAATGAAACCAACAACAGTCATATGATCAATGAAACCAATAACAGTCAAATGATCAATGAAACCAATAACAGTCATATCTTCAATGAAACCAATAACAGTCATATGACCAATGAAACCAATAACAGTCATATGATCAATGAAACCAATAACAGTCATATGATCAATGAAACCAATAACAGTCATATGATCAATGAAACCAATAACAGTGAAATTATAACTGAAACAAATAGCAGGCAAATGATCAATGAAACCAATTACAGTCATATGATCAATGAAACCAACAACAGTCAAATGATCAATGAAACCAATAACAGTCATATGAACAATGAAACCAATAACAGTCATATGATTAATGAAACCAACAACAGTCAAATGTTCAATGAAACCAACAACAGTCAAATGATCAATGAAACCAATAACAGTCATATGATCAATGAAACCAATAATAGTCATATGATCAATGAAACCAATAATAGTCATATGATCACTGAAACAAATAACAGTCATATGGTCAATGAAACCAATAGCAGTCAAATGATCAATGAAACCAATAACAGTCACACGATCAATGAAACCAATAACAGTCATATGAACAATGAAACCAATAACAGTCAAATGATCAATGAAACCAATAACAGTAAAATTATAACTGAAACCAATAGCAGGCAAATGATCAATGAAACCAATTACAGTCAAATTATAACTGAAACAAGTAACAGTCATATGATCAATGAAACAAATAACAGGCAAATGATCATTGAAACAAATAACAGCCAAATGATCAATGAAACCAATAGCAGTCATATGACCAATGAAACAAATAACAGTCATATGAACAATATAACAAATAAGAGTCATTTGATCAATGAAACCAACAACAGTCAAATGATCAATGAAACCAATAACAGTCATATGATCAATGAAACCAATAACAGTCAAATGATCAATGAGACCAATAACAGTCAAATGATCAATGAGACCAATAACAGTAAAATGATCACTGAAACAAATAGCAGGCAAATGATCAATGAAACCAATTACAGTCATATGATCAATGAAACCAACAACAGTCAAATGATCAATGAAACCAACAGCAGTCAAATGATCACTGAAACAAATAACAGTCATATGATCAATAAAACCAATAACAGTCAAATGATCAATGAAACCAATAATAGTCATATGATCAATGAAACCAATAACAGTCATATGATCAATAAAACCAATAACAGTCATATGATCAATGAAACAAATAACAGTCATATAATCAATGAATCAAATAACAGTCAAAGGATCAATGAAACCTATAACAGGCAAATTATAACTGAAACAAATAACAGGCAAATAATCACTGAAACAAATAACAGGCAAATGATCACTGAAAAAAACAACAGGCAAATAATCACTGAAACAAATGACAGGCAAATGATGGCTGAAACAAATAACAGTCAAATGATCAATGAAACCAGTAACAGTCATCTGATCAATGAAACAAATAACAGTCATATGATCAATGAAACCAATAATAGTCATATGATCACTGAAACAAATAACAGGCATATGATCAATGAAACTAATAACAGTCAAATGATCACTGAAACAAATAACAGTCATATGATCGATGAAACCAATAACAGTCAAATAATCAATGAAACCAACAACAGTCAAATGATCAATGAGACCAATAACAGTCAAATGATCAATGAGACCAATAACAGTAAAATGATCAATGAGACCAATAACAGTAAAATTATAACTGAAACAAATAGCAGGCAAATGATCAATGAAACCAATAACAGTCATATGATCAATGAAACCAACAACAGTCAAATGATCAATGAAACCAACAACAGTCAAATGATCACTGAAACAAATAACAGTCATATGATCAATGAAACCAATAACAGTCAAATGATCAATGAAACCAATAATAGTCATATGATCAATGAAACCAATAACAGTCATATGATCAATAAAACCAATAACAGTCATATGATCAATGAAACAAATAACAGTCATATAATCAATGAATCAAATAACAGTCAAAGGATCAATGAAACCAATAACAGGCAAATTATAACTGAAACAAATAACAGGCAAATAATCACTGAAACAAATAACAGTCAAATGATCACTGAAAAAAACAACAGGCAAATAATCACTGAAACAAATGACAGGCAAATGATGGCTGAAACAAATAACAGTCAAATGATCAATGAAACCAGTAACAGTCATCTGATCAATGAAACAAATAACAGTCATATGATCAATAAAACCAATAACAGTCAAATTATAACTGAAACAAGTAACAGTCACATGATCACTGAAACCAATAATAATCAAATGATCAATGAAACCAATAACAGTCATATGATCAATGAAACAAATAACAGTCATATGAGCAAGGAAACAAATAACAGGCACATGATCACTGAAACAAATAACAGTCAAATGATCAATGAAACCAATAACAGTCATATGATCAAGGAAACAAATAAAAGTCATATGATCAACGAAACCAATAACAGTCATATGATCAATGAAACAAAAAACAGTCATATGTATACTTGAACATTTGTCTCATTTACGACATATTATGCTATGTTTGTAATCACTCATTACTTGTATATATGTGACTATTGTCGATATGTATTTGTTTCATTATAACGAAGACAATGTACTTATGTATACGTCTTAATAAAGTATCTGTTCTGTTCTGTTCTGTTCATATGATCAATGAATCAAATAACAGTCAAAGGATCAATGAAACCAATAACAGGCAAATTATAACTGAAACAAATAACAGGCAAATAATCACTGAAACAAATAACAGGCAAATGATCACTGAAAAAAAACAGGCAAATAATCACTGAAACAAATAACAGGCAAATGATCACTGCAACAAATAACAGTCAAATGATCAATGAAACAAATAACAGGCATATGATCAATGAAACCAATAACAGTCAAATGATCAATGAAACAAATAACATTCATATGATCAATGAAACCAATAACAGTCAAATGATCACTGAAACAAATAACAGGCAAATGATCAATGAAAAAAATAACAGTCAAATGATCAATGAAACAAATAACAGGCATATGATCAATGAAACCAATAACAGTCAAATGATCAATGAAACAAATAACAGTCATATGATCAATGAAACAAATAACAGTCATATGATCAATGAAACAAATAACAGGCAAAGGATCATTGAAACAAATAACAGCCAAATTATCAATGAAACCAATAACAGTCATATGACCAATGAAACAAATAACAGTCATATGATCAATGAAACAAATAACAGTCATATGATCAATGAAACCAACAACAGTCAAATGATCAATGAAACAAATAACAGGCATATGATCAATGAAACAAATAACAGTCATATGATCAATGAAACAAATAATAGTCAAATGATCAATGAAACAAAAAACAGGCAAATGATCGCTGAAACAAATAGCAGGCAAATGATCAATGAAACAAATAACAGTCATATGATCAATGAAATTAATAATAAATACTTATTCGTCTTACGTAAACTGCATTAACACTCATTACCAGCTCTTTTTATATGAAACTTGTTTTACTTGAAAGCGCGTTTTATTGAATACTGATCAGGTGTCATTTGGTGAAAAGTTGAATGAAATGCCGTTGATTTTAGTCACAAAATTTTGTGATAGTTTTCTTTTCCTTGATTCCGTTTGATCGGTTATAAACATCTTTATTGTATGACTCATTCCGAAGGCTCCGTGGCTGTAACAGAAAGTCACGGTCATAAAATCAAAGATGACAGAAAATGCCGAATCTTGAGATTATGGCATAATAAATTAAACAATGCCCAATTCTGTAGTCCTGTTGATACAAAATGTAATCTACTTTATTTCAAATCGTTTATTAAAGACGTATTAACGTACATTGCCGCATAGGCACAATTGTTTCGTTTAAAGTTTTCGTGTTGGGCTTTACATTTCAGTTATTTTATTACATTTTGGTCTACTTATTGCGGGCCGCAGCAGCGGCCCGCTATATTTAATACGTGGTTGGAAAATGTATTATGTAGGTGAAGTAGTGTATAGTTCTTTGAACAAAATGTTATGAAAATTAATCGCCTAGGAAGGTACGATAAAGAATGGGTTAAACCACTGTTTGTCAAAAAGTTGATATTACTATCTTTTATCCATGTAAACGTCAAATTATTTGATATGCTTATGTAACGTGTAATTAGTAGTGAAAAGTTTTTATTTTTCGGCTAGTATGAAAGCCGATATCGATCAAACATGCCGGTATTTTCCGGTATCGGGTAAAGTGGGTCCATTACGTTACTATGGCTCGATTTTTATTATTTAAAATTTACAATCACAGTTTGTTTTTGAATGAAAGTATCACTGTACAGTCACTGACAGTCTATTTTAATCAGAAATGGCATGTTAGAGCAATAAAGTGACAGGTGGCCAAAGTTTACTAACTGGCCGGGATGCACTTTCCATTTTTATCAGACTGGTTTACATTTCGAATTATCAGACTGGTCTTCAGCAATAAACTGACAGGTAGCCAAAGTAAACTAATTGGCCGGTACGCACTGACTTTTCAGTAATCGCGAAAATGTGCGTTGTTTTGTTTACAAACATTTTGACTGCAAAACGATTTTGTGAGGATAGAGGCAGGAATAGTATTGTACATTCTGAAAATCACTGTAATGGAATATCGCGTAGAACATATTATAATATTGCTGCGTTAACTTTGTTTTAATTAACACTGAATGAAAATAGGGATCTTATATACAATCTAAGAAATCCTGAAAAAAAAACGGAAAGCGCGTAAAGATTATTTAAAGCTTTTTCATGAATATTTTTTGGTTTCTTTTTAAGTCAGAAATGATACACTGAAAATGAATAACAGTTACTAAATTGTAACTACATAAACCAGATAGTCAAGTGTTTGCTTTACATGAACCTAGGATATAAATTTATTCCGTCTATGTTATAAAGTCTATAAAGTTTATTTGCATCTCCCATTTCAAAATATTAACATGAAAGCTTTGTTTCTAGGCCCGCTGTGATACGTAGTATCACAGTTTTTCTTGTTTATTTTTATATTTCCCTCAAGATACTAGTATTGCGCACTTCCTATACCGAGTTGAACTTGACAAATTGTTACAAATTAGGTCAAATCGAAAAATCTTCTTGTAGTGAGAGGGATGTCTAAGAATTAATACACTTTAGACCAAGTCTTCCATGCATTTCCAGTCTCACATTTAGTTTACTACCACTTTAACCCTTCCTTTCTTTATATTTACAATGTGTAACCTTGGATAGAGTCTGAAGCATGTGATTTTGTAATTGTAGAAATGATTGCACTATATAGGGGGAATCCCAAGCGCCATTATTCTTTGCCACAGTGCGGTATTACCGAACTTTCATTAGGGCGAGTTTTAATTTCCTTTGTTTCATCGCCTTTTTTATCACCAGCTTCCCCAACTTTGTCGAATAATTTAGACAGTTCTGAGAAGCTCGAAAAGTATTATATAATAACTTTTCTTGTTTGAATCGGAACAAGTAGGAAGCATGCCGACTGTATAAAAGTGACTGTTGCAGCGGAATATTGTACTTTACAAATACAAAATATGATTTAAATGTACCATTGGTTAGCCTTTTAGTCAGTACCAATCTTGATCATATTGCTGCACTGTAACGGAAAACGTAAGTTTGAATTTACATTGTCTACATTTCACAATATAGAATTATTGGGAGAAGAAAAGAATCACTTAAATCCATCTTAGCCTCTTGGTTTAAGTAGAATGTGATAGGGGGACAGTTTTAATTGTTTGTTTATTTCATACCAAAGTCCATCTGTACTGTACTGAACATGGATCATTCCATTTATTTTATATATTAGGGGTCGAAGCATTCTTGTGTATTAAAGAAGAAATTAGAAAAAAAAAAATCTAATTGAAAGTGTCACTTGAGATCGAACTAGCGACCTTAAAATAAACTGTACAATTTATACGCTCAAATATCTCACCTTTACCACACGGCATACTACAGATAAATTTAAACTTATGGATATTTTAAAAGTACAAAAAACACGTATGACCTAGAAATCGAACCGGATTGTTTACGATACTGTTTTTAAACTTGACCTATTTAAAACCTACGGTAGAAAACTCTAGATAGTTACAACTGCGGGGTTTACGTGTGTTATCGGAAAATAACCATTCGCGTACGTTCCACAAGTAAACAGATAGTTTCCGATTGTTCGTTTAGGTTATATATAGAGTGCGGTTAGTCACTTTGTTATCATAAATACAAAACTAATATTGTGACAAACTTTTGGAAAAAGAAAGAGGAAAAATGTCTTGGAGTCTTGTGCCGCTCTTTACTAGGGACTTCAGCTTCTTTGATCGTCAGAGGGATCTTTTCTCGGACTGGTTGAATCGTTTTGACGATGACTGGCGCACGATGGGCCAGGACGATGCTTTTCAGCGGTTCAACAGGGAGCTGGATAGGATCAACAGTGAAATGCAGGCGAGGGATAACATTGACATGAGCGAACCACCGTTTATCACAGGTATGTGAATTGATCTTTTTTTTTAAATTTCAAAAAATGTATGAATTTATATCTATATATATTAAAACCCTCGCAGTGCCGGGGTTCGAACCCCGCTATCCATAGTCATGCAAATGCCAAGAACATGACGTTTTATTCAAAGCAGTGACTGTCAAATGCAGCTTGGTTTGTGTTTTCAATATTTAATTCGTAGATGATGGGGTTGGGGATTATGCAGGTTGGCACATTATGGATTGGGGGAAAATGTAGTAACATATAATTGTACTCAGTCTCAACGAGCGAATATCTTTATTTTTTTGCTAGGTGCTATTAAGCCTCCGATAAAAGCGCAGACATCTATAAAATGTCCGTACGTACATGTAAAATGGGTCTGCGTTTGGAGTCGAATTATTGAGACTAGTGGAGAATGCAGTTTGGCACATTACGAATTGGGAAGTAAGCAGTTGGTCACATTATGAATTGGGTAGTAGAATATGTGCAGTTTAGCGTATTAAACGGATAGGGGAGTATAAATATAGTTTTGCATATTATAGATTGGGGAGCATTAACTCTATTAAGATAGATACCACATTGTCTAATAAGCGAATGAAATTGTCGACTGTTTATTTATCTTGCAACATTTTTTTTCAGACCTTGAAGGGAACCGAAAGCTTTCTCTTCGATTCAACTGTAAAAAGTTCAAACCCGAGGAGATTTCAGTGAAAACGATGGATAACAAGCTCTGTGTTCATGCAAAGCATGTCGAGGAGCGTCCTGGACGCAGAGTGCATAACGAATTCACCCGGGAGTTCACCCTTCCAAAAGAACGTGGACCCCAAGAAGCTGGAATCCCATCTACTTCAGGATGGCGTTCTTCAGATCGAGGCTCCAGCGCCACCGGAAGTTGAGGCACCGAAGGAACACATGATTCCGATTCAGCATATGCAAAGCAAAGAAGAGTCCGAGACGGAACAAAAATAAATAACTGTGGGCTTTTTAAATACCACAGAAAATGGCAAAAACTTTTGAAATGTGCGGACATTACACACATATAGCCATGCAATGTCTAACATGTTTTTCTTTTGAAAAGTATCATTGAACTTATTTACTTACAGTATTATGAACGCAAAATTTATGTGTCAAAATGAAAGCTTGGATGATAATTATCACTAGCTTTTTACATGCAGTAATTAAACATGTACATGTAGTGCTAATTCAGTAATTAGTCGACAATTTTTGTTCATATAATGGGGAAAAATCATTGTTTGTACTTTCATTTTCAAAATTTGTGTTGTAGAATTATGTTTTAGTTCTAAAAGAAATTATCAATAAAATTGATGTTAATCTACATTTTACTACTGTAGTTTTTTTCTAATTCTTGTCTCGAGAGAAAATGTTAAATTCTGTTGTTACAGATGTTAACACACGGTCTGCCTTCTTGTCCAATACAATACAAGACAAATTTTGATGCAAAGCATCAAAGGCGCTGCGCATGTTTTTGAAACATGATTTAAAGGAATCAGAGTCATTTTAGAATATCAGTAAACAACCTATCAACGGGAAAAACCGAATACATAATATTATTTGTAACTGTTATCATAATAAGTAAAAAACCACATCTACTACAGTTTAACCAAAAAATGAACGAATCATAAAACAACCTTACGTATAATGGTACGATCATAGGGACCTGGTTGCACAAATTTATTTCAAAATGAATGCTAACAAATTATAGTCTTTTACGAAAAAAAAATCCGTTTCTTCTACTTAATAATAAAGACAAGGGTGGACGGTCGCCATCTTTTTACCAAGCGGAAGCGGACATCCCTATTCAACGGCATTTCTACGGCCCTCTCGGTGACCCTATACAGCCAAGGTAAATGGTGTCAATGTGCCGATAGCGGCCTAATCACAATTATTCAAATAAACTTTGTCCCACACCATTATTTTATCTCAAAATTAACTGAAATAAGGCCGCACTCGATACATTGACACAATGTACCTCGCCGTATAGGGTCGCCGATATGCCGTTGAATATGGATGTCCGCTTCCGCTTGGTAAAAAGATGGCGACCGTCCACCCTTGTCTTTATTATTTAAGTAGAAGAAATGTTTTTTTTTTTTTCGTAAAAGACTGGAATTTTTTAGCATTCATTTTGAAATATATATGTACAACCAGGTCCCTATGGGTACGATGACGCCCATTAAACAAGGCTACAGCTCCTGGTCAGTAGACGCTTTTCGACGCAGACGAAACCCACGTGATTAATTTTGTCTTTACTATTGGTCAGTTGTTAGCGATGCTTTACATAACTTTCATTGAGACCCCATGTATCGCATAGTTAGGTGAACGGTCTTATTTATAATGCCTACATTTTACTTTAGTTTGTAGTAATTAAAATGGGTTTTCATTAATTATTCACGTTGACAACATATGTATTTAAACTTCAAAATGTTTAGAGTTAGCAAAACAACTATCGAGATGTTTTTTCTGAACTTTGATGAATCTGGCCGTAGGGTCCGTAAACAAAGCAATAAAAAAACCGTAACCTTCAAGTTTGTGGAAAAGTTATTAAATATCCTATGAATATGTCAAAAGTTTTGAATAAACGGTCGAAGACGTATGCATCTGGTATAGTATTGTTTGTAATCAGTTAATACTATTTATTTATTCATTATAGGGAGTTTGTTCAAACATAATACATAGTTTTTAATTACAATAATAATGTTGGCTGCTCCCTATTCGATTATGCAACCCCATGGTACAAAATTGAAACCTATTCAATACTGGCACTGTGCTTCCGCACAGCGCCAAATAGCGGACCTTCCTTACCTCCGAACCAATATAGTTTTAAAGTAAAAAGATTAGATACAACTGCATAGATTAACAATGATACGGTTGAGTTTAAGTACAAGTCCCTCGAATTCTGTGAAAACAGGAACGTAGAATCAATGTATATTCTACGTTCCTGGTGAAAACTACATGATTGTAAGAAATCCATCAAACTTGAACACGAAGTATTCGCTAACATTCATCTGTACACTTTCTGTACTGAGTGCAGTAATGTTTTTACCTAGCATAAAAGTATTTTACACGCATCTGAATCACATTTTCCTGTACAAAAAAACTACGTATATAACGAACTTCTCGGGACCATTGAATTTTGTTCTTAATATCCGGAATTTGTTATATCCACTAAACATTTTCATATAAAATAAAGAAGACAATGTGTTCCTTATACCCTGGATTTCGCTATATCCGAATTCGTTATATACGGATTTTACGGTATTAGCTTAAGACAAGTTAAGACGTCAAAAAGCAATAAGCACAACGTGTGTACAATTCATCGTTTATTGGCCCCATGTCATAGACAATAATGCAGTAATGTTTCTGTGACTCTTTTGCACCTCTGTGGTGGAGAAGCAGACTTGAGGGCGCTGTTAACTCTCATTGACTGAAGGTTATTGAGTTCGATGCCTGCTACCGACCTGACATTTACCGTGAGGAGATTTAGCAATAAAGGATCTAGTACCGATCCCTCCCTCAAGCGATATTCAGTATGTACATTGTAAAGTGTCAGTCTGAATGTAAGTAACTGAAATACTCTTGAAACATGCAAAAACCACATGACAAAAATATTTTGAATTGTATTCAATGTTCTCGCCTTGAACTTGGTGATAAACTTTCAAATTTTAAACTTTAATCGCTTTTTAACAAAGTATAAAGTACAATGAGTTTCGTTGACCTATGAATCTGTCAGCTTTGATAAGATGATTTAGTAGGGCTAAGATTTGTCAGTGCATTTAGTACTAGTGATCCGATGTTTGTAAAAAGTACTAGGAAAGGGCGTTACGGTAGATATATATGGACGTAGGGTGGGTCGTAGACAACCAATGGCAAACTTGTTTAAAATTATACCAATCAGTGTACAATAAGAACACTTATTTGAAATAAAATTAGAAAAAAACCCACAAAATTGACCAACTGCTGACAATGTAGGACTGTAGCTAACTTTATAACTCTATACTGACTTTCGCATTATGATCGACTTAATATACGCAGAAAAGACACCATTGTGACTAGGTTCGATAAAGTTTGAATAAAATATTTCTTATGCTAGGGAAGTGACATCGTTTACTTGGCAGTATTTCATTTCTCCCATGGTGGGGGGGGGGGGGGGGCTGAAGCAATCTAGCTGGTAAAGGCACTTGGTTAAGATGTTATGTCAATAAAATGATGTCCAAATTTGGCATTTTTGTCAAACTTTGGGATAATTCGAAGGCAATAACTCGATAGTGCATGGGGTGACCCAACAAGTTACAAATAACAGGCCAATATAAACTATTTGTACCTCTTTGTAACCAAACCTTCCCAATTTTTTGTCCCTACCCTTATTTCCTCCCTGAAAGTAAAAAAACTGACTTAACCATTTTTCCGGGACTATACTCAGTTTTGTTAGAATAAAACAGTTTTGAAAAAATGAAACATTTTCTCCACCTTCTTACATACTCTATTCTGTTCTAGCATGTTACCCCAATATTACATGTACCTTTCGTTGGTCTGAATTTGATTAGACATGAATAACTAATAAAGAGTTCACACGAATCTCGTAACGTTTTAATCTAAAATTTGTTTACACATTTTTGTTAAGATTAGATATACATGAAGTTGTAAACACGAAACTGATAAATATTCGACTTCCCCTGTGAGCATTAAAATATACTTTCCGCAGATTCATCACTGTTGAGTTATTTTATCGACACGTACAAATAATCACAGTGTTTTTCACACCGACCTATGTTTGTCATTTCCTGGACAGACCTACACACAGTTTCCAAGACGAAATGTACGCTTATATCTTCTGCCAATATCAAAGTTTCGATACTGGTCAGGTCCAACACATATATTAACTACATGTATGTTGTCAATTATAAAGGCGATACGGTATAGGCCTATACTTTTCAACAAAAAGCTCAAAACAGATGTCCAAATTTCATTTTTCAAACGCAGCTATTCACACAGTAGTTTGCTACCTTCCAAAGCACATGTATACGCTCTTTCCCAGAGTCAATACTTGGTCATTTTTTATCCATTTAGTGTTGTCAAAAGTATATTTAGCTAACAGTTTGATGCTTGGACTGACGAATCATTAAAACCACGTCTGTTCCAACTTGAGACGTCCCGGGTTTGACTTAAAACTGGAACTTGTTCGGGATCTGTCGTTGCATTCACTGAAACTAAACATATGCTTTTGCACATTATTATTAGCATTATTATTACTATCTACTATTTTTGTTTAGGTTTTGGGCTCAACAATATAATAAATTAATACAAATATTTGTATTTCATGTAGCATTACCAGTATTCAACAAGTATGCCATTCTACAAGAAATACACGAGACAGTAAAACAATGCAGCATATGTATTATGATAGCTAAAATATTAATCAAAGCGCTGTGAGCGCTGAAGGCCTGGGGGCTATAGGTTAACTCCCCGAAAAACAACTTTTCACCTTCGTGTTCTGCGTTGAATCTTACCTAAAGCGCGGGTCGAAATGTGCAGAGGACGAAATTCAATATATGACACAGAATGAATGATTCACAAATATATGGGTGACAGGGAAGTTTGTTTTATTATGAAATGTACTTTTAAATGAAAAATAATCACATAGTCAACATTATAAAATGTTTAGCCAGTACAAATAATTCGATCTGCGCTTTGTACAACTTCAAGCGATATGATTTGATGATGTGGATCGAAAATTATTGTGTACCAATGACAAGACCTTGAAACAGAAATAAACAAAGCAATACCAGCAATGCAATATAAATACAGTACTGTACAATGTGTATAACAGCGAAAACCAAAAATGATTCTGGGTTACCTTGTAGTTGTAATCAGTGAAACCGTTCACTGGGCCTCGACATCACGTCCTCGATAAATGGCGGGTGAATTTGATCACGTTAGTTCCTTCTCGGGAATGTACGTAAATTATATCTTTTTTTAGAGACATTTATTTTAGGTAAATATATATGTAATCGTTCGTAAATAACAAAGTTGTCAATGAAATAACATCGGAAATTTGAAAATCAAACTATAAACTCTTATATCGAGCTTCGTACGTTTTCGTAAATTTCCGTAAATATCTGTACTTTTCCGTGATATGCATATGATTATCTTCCGTAATCAGCTAAAGCGCATTAATTTCTAAAACAGAACAAAATGTGTAATGCAGCCCGTAAGCTATATACCTTCCTGCAGTCGTTTGAAGTTTTATGTACTATTTTTATTTGTAACATGTTCTTATCATATGCGGCATTCAAACAGAAGATTGATCTGGTCTGTCTTGCACTACTTTCGCATAGCGCATGTTTACAGTTGTTATTCGCACATAGCACGGCTAAAATTCTTGCAGGGTTTGAAATGTGGTATACTAACTTAGGCCTTGGGGACTTTCAGTCCCCAGGCCAAAAACCAACAAAAATATTAAAATATCACAGTTCATTTCATATTGACTATATATTTACACAATGTAAAATTTGTACAACCATTGCTATCTGCCATAAAAGAGTAACAAGAGGGAAAAAAACTGAAAAGAAAAACATGATGCTCAACTTGTTTTAAAGTGACATTATGCGAATCTTACCTTTTTGGAGATAGTTTTATAAAAGCAATTTTCGGTTGCTGTGCATTGAAATGTGTTAAAATAATGATAATGCCGCATACGTATTTGAAGTTGGTGCTTTAGAAATAAAAAAATTGGACTAATAAAATAATAGCTCCTTTGTTATTGTTGTTGTTGGTAGAGATTTCGGTAGTGGAAGGGAAGCAACTCCTGCATGCAGTTGTTTCTTTTTTCATAAATTGACTCTCCAAGCCAAAATAGGAAAAGTGATATTTGGAAAGTTATTATTTCGTACTGGTAGCTGGAAAAGTTTGGTGTATTTGGGTTAAAAGCT
This sequence comes from Saxidomus purpurata, assembly GCA_022818135.1. NCBI lineage: Eukaryota > Metazoa > Mollusca > Bivalvia > Venerida > Veneridae > Saxidomus > Saxidomus purpurata. The sequence goes on from JAFMSR010000004.1 coordinate 30,877,639, forward strand.
ATTATTTCCTCTACCCTTTTTACACACACCTTTTTCAGCTGTCTTTTACTTGAAAAAAATGTGCATAATTCCACTTTAAGAAATCAAATGTCAGTCTGAAGTCTCAACATAGTACAATGTATACGATACACCTCTCACAACATATGAGGAAAAATGAATTTATAGGACATAATATGTTGAACATACAGTAAGTTAGACTAAGTGTATTAATATCACCAAACTGTCAACTTTATAAATTCATAACTATAGGTTATCTGTTTTTGTAATTTTGATATCTGCGGCAGTATGCATATCTGCAACTTTGAAAGCTGTTATGTCGGATGTCTTCGAACTGTCTCAAATTATCACATTTTAGAACGAATTGCCTAATAAAGTCATATCAAGACTACTAAATCTATTAAATATATTCTATAGATAAACAGCGTTCATGGTCCCGTTCCTGCAATGTAAGCTTATACATGTAATATCAACGATAAATGCTAAAGAGAACGGATACATGTAACTAGAATTCAATTCACTGTTAGTGAACTATACCTGCTTCTTTGAGCCCCTTGCCAAAGTTCTGGAAAGACAGATAACATCCTGTGCAAGAGATCACTCTGATAAACAACATCAACACAGCCACGAATAGCGTCACGCCGCTTAACGTGTGATCTGTATCGTCCCCGTGTAAATCCTTTATAGCCTGAAGCATAACATTGAGAAACTGCTTATGTCAAAGTTCAATAACGAGTTAACAATAAATGAATACAAAATTTTTTATCATAATATACGAATACGATTACAAATGACTACAATTGAAAGACAACAGTATAACTGCTGTGTGCTTGCCATTTGCCGGAATACAATAAACGTGTTGTCATTGTAGGAATACAATTATTTGTGATTGTTATAAAAGAATACAATTACATGTACAAGGCAATTACCTGTTGCTGTGTGTACTGTAGGAATACAATAACATGTGGCCGCTCAAGGAATACAATTATTTGCGAACTGCTATATATGAATACAATAACAACTTACTAAAGTTAAGAGACAATTGTGTAACTGCTGTGTGGTTGCCATAGGAATACAATAACATATGTGACAAGCGTAGAAGTACAATAACAAGTGGCCACTCAAGGAATATAATGATTTGTGATGGTTACATAAGAATACAATTACAAGTGACTATAGTTAAGACTTAAGATACAATTGTGTGTCTGTTATATGAATATTATTAGCTTATGCCACGACAGGAAAAAGATTACATGTACTTACTATAGAAATACACTTACCTGTATTAACAGGTACAATCCAGCACCAACCAAAAACGTTGACATTATTCCAAAACCTATGAAAAACTCTTTCCTCTCATATCTAACCTACAAGAAAAATAACATACAAAACATATACATTGCTTTAGCAACTCGGCTTATTCTTCTAAAGAAAGAGAAACGGTTTGCCTGCTCCCGACATTTTCTGAGCCTTGAATCAAAATGGGGTGGGGGTGGGGGGTAAAACTTAATTTGACGGAAACACATATGTTTTATCACTAATTAAGTCGCCGTTTACCTGCATTTACACTATTTCACATTTGCAATATCACTCGGAAGTTGTGTAACATGGAGCTATTAGTTTTGTGAGGAAAGCTATCCACGACTTAAAAAGGAGGTCATGGTGTGTCACCCTAGGAGAACAACATTGTGCATATTTCTCCATACAAATTTCAGGTACCCGCTAACGAAAATTTTAAGTTTCAGTTAAACAAGCAGTTTTTCAAAACAAAACACATACTTTTCCATGAAATATCATAGAGACGAATTGTGAAAAAAATGTACAAATTCAATCGCCGCTTGAATGACGTAACATAAGGTGACGTTGTATGCCTCAGTGTGCGGTATATATGTATAGGAGTACTCTCAGCTTCCGTATCCGATATGAAAACATCGGATGAAGAAAGGGGAATTGTGGCGCCTCGTCCTCCATTGTAAATTAGATTTAATGGAACTTTAATTTTTGTATGTAATATTCCGTAATTATCGTTTCGAATCTTTAACACATACTTAAGAAGAAGATTCTTCACAAATGTGAAACTACAAATGTATGTTAGAGAGCACAGAAGATTTATGAATGTTTAGATAGTAATGTACTCAATGAACATTTAGAGAGTTATATACTCAATGAGCATGAATTTAAGAAAGTAAAGTAGATTCAGATAGTAAAGAACTCGAAGAGTAATGTATTCAATGCACATGCAATTTTAGAGAGTAATTTACTCAATGTACATGGAATTTTAGAGAGTAATTTACTCAATGTAATTTAAATTAAAAAAAAACTAAATGCCACACAGTGTACTTACACCAAGATGCCCAAACATACATCCAAGACTAGCAATACAAATAACAAAGAAAAACAAAATGAATGTTTCTTTGTGGTGAATTGTCCAATGCTCCACTTCGACGGCAAACCCGGACGTAAGTGTAAAGACTGCGGCACTGATCTGAAAACATATCTTGAATTATTGTTTGTAATTATATCCATTCATATTTAATCTTCGAATGCGAAGCAACTTCTTACAGCTTATATTTATCGCTCTCGAGACTCACTCCTGATGTAATCAACCCCGAAGAGAGAGAAGGGGGGGTGGATGGCGGGCAATGTGGAACTAGATGTGTCTTGCCTAAGGCCAATACCACTACTTGGGCCATGGTTTGGATCCAACTCGGGCCCTTTTGATCCTGAGGCGAACGCGCTACCACCGCGCGAAAGACCAACTTCCGTCTTAACGAGGATTGTATTTCGTAGATATGGAAAATATATGGTGTCCGAAAATCGAACAGATGATCTGTTACAAACATATAATGATAACTCAATATTAAAGTATAACAAGAGCCATGTTAGACATGGCCATCCCCTCGCCAAGTGCTCTTTCTATGACCAAGAAATTCCAGATGTGAGAAATGGATATGGTATTGTTTCTAATTTAATAAAATATTAGTATTTGGCTGGGTATAATTTGACAAGGTAGAGTTATGGTTCTTGGGCATGTACTTTCCATCATAGTTCTCTATCACTGTATTAAGTTTCAAATAATTCCCTTCAGTACTTTTGCAGTTATGCACCGTACAAGAAAAATCAAGAAAATGTAACAAAAGGGAGTAATTAAAAAATAGGCAAGATAGAGTTACGGTTCATGTACTCTGCACTTTACCATATTGTATTCTATCACTGTATTAAGTTTCAAGTAATTCCCTTCAGTACTTTTGAAGTTATGCACCGGACAGGAAAAATCAAGAGAATGTAACAAAGTCGAGTAATTTTTTCAAAACTTAGGCAAGATAGAGTTATGGTTCTTGGGCACTGCACTTCCTCTCATTGTACTCTATCACTGTATTAAGTTTCAAGTAATTCCCTTCAGTATTTTTAAGTTATGCTCCGGACAGGAAAAATCAAGAAAATGTAACAAAGGCTAGTAATTCCAAAATCAGGCAAGGTAGAGTTATGATCCAGGGGCACTGCACTATCTCTCAATGTCCTCTGTCTGTGTGTAAAGTTTCAGTACTTTTGGAGTTATGCTACAGACAAAAGTGTGACGGACGGACGGATCCCGATCCCATATCCCCTCCGCCAAGGCTGGGGGATAAAAAGAGATTCTACAACGATAAAATAAATAACCATGCAAGGACTGACATTACATGTATGTACGTCCTTGCCATCATGGTCAGGTTAGTCTAAAGTGCATTTTTTGTATCACATGTATTTATAACAGTAACAGTTACTCTGTTTTTCAGATAATATGTATATTAGAGTACTATTTTGTACAGTAAATGTTTATTAGACAATTTTATAAATAGATTAGGCACTTACGTCACATTGCAAGTTTACACTTAGCAAAAAGTAAAAAAGCAACATGGTTCGCAGGCACGTTTGCGGCACCTGGTTTATCTCGGTTGCTTTACGACTTCCGGTCCTCTCTGGATCCGTTCTTATCCCGTATCTCATCATGAAATTCTTGGTTTTGTAAAATTTCGACAAGTAGTAAACACCGAAGCCGGCAATACATGGGGCAAAAATCGCTCCCAATATTAATCTAACCTGAAAACATAACTCCTATAGTTGACAAGTTGGCTGCTTTAAAAAGCACACCATGAGCAATGCCGCATGTACAGTACAGTAGGATTTATAATCACTGTCAAAATTGTCAGAATTGCATCATGTAGGTTATAAAATGTTCCAAAAGTACATGTTTTTAATTTACGTACAAAAAAGACATTTCTAATTACGTGTACGTGTAGCTAATACTATTTCTAAACATTCTAAAACTAGATATAAGAAAGAAGCTTTGATAGATATAGTTAAGCTTTGAACATTAACTGGGTGCATAAAATAATCTGCAACTATACTAAGGTGATGCTCTCAGGGTCATAACCCCCAAAATACTGACGTTTTCTCTGTATGTGTACATGTTAGTACAATGCAATGATTACATTAATACTTCCAACCTCTCTTTACTATCTTTCTCGGGGTTTAATGCCCCCAAAAGTGTATTTTAGACATTTTAACAAGCGTACAGTTGCTCAGAATACCACTGCCAACTTTCTCACGTAAAGAGATATGATCGATAACGGTGCTCGAACCGGTGACCCTCAATCAATGACAGGTGATTTCAAGCCAGCGACTCGGGAAGCAGATATTATCTGTAATTAACACCTAAACGTTGTCAGGACATCACGGTCACTCTTCCTGTTGGCGCCCATTTTTCGTGCAACGTCCGTTGCGTTCATACCACATGGTAGGTACACCCAATTTTGTTCTTCCATACCTTTTCAAATTGGCTTTTTTACGGGTTTGTCTCGGTCAGCTTAAAATTGTACCCCATGACGGAGAAATCCATGACGTCATGGCCGTTATAGAGTATTGTTCTATTAATAGGTTGTTGCTAATGTTTTACCGCGTCCGAAATTTGTTATCGAATAAGCATTCTGCTTTCATTTGAAAGTGAACTTACCAGCTTAAATTCAGATCTTCCGCCCGAAGCATAGTTCACGATAATATATATTAAAGCGGGTGCCACGGAGAGTACAAGAATAGCCAGGTCATACGGGTCTTCATTCCTCATACCTTTCACAGCATATATAATAGCAAAACCTGTAAAAGGAAAAGTCTAAATTTATTGTTACTTTGCATTAACTGCTTACATAACATATTAATTCCTCAAAGATGATTTAAATATCTGCCTATAAAAGTATTCATATAGGTGTTAAAAATAGCCGCTCACTCGAGTTCCAGAGCAACAGAGACGTGGTTAATGACAATTTTTAAATAGTTTTCCTGAATTAGTGGACATTATAGGAAAATAAGCCATGCACTCTTGTGATTATGGTTTTTTAGAATAAAAATTGTCTGAAAAAAAGGTAGACGATTACCCTATGAACTTATTTAGTGTAAAAGGAATTAATCTGGCCAAGGGTTAATCAGCAAAAGAACTAAATAGCCACAAATTAAACTCGCTCCCTCGTGGGCATGTTTTTGAAAAAAAAAGACTTGAAGGAATTTAATAGGAAATAATCCGTGAAGTATTACTGTGAACAATACTACAGAAACCATTGATTATCGGAGTACATGTAGGCTTAAAATCTTCAAAGCTTAAATACTTACAACAGTTGATAGAAAACACGAAAAGGTAGCTGGAATCTGGCGTGTGAAAATGATCTATAACGACACCATAGACAGAAAACCCGAGGGCCGTTAGAAATCCAATCACTATAAACAGCAGGTATATTCTCTCCCCATGAGAACACCGACTGCAAGAACGACACTGAAATAAAAGAAAGTTAGTAATATACGGACCCTGTTTCAAATAAAAAAGAACATATGCCCTATATATACAATATATACTGCATGTATTCATAACAAAGATATGGCCACACATCAAATGGTCGAGCATAGATCACAACTGTTCACGCATAGATCACAACTGGTCGCGCATGGTCGCGCATAGATCACAACTGGTCGTGCATAGATAACAACTGGTAGGGCAATGATCACAATTGGTCGCGCATAGATCACAACTGGTCGCGCATATATAACAACTGGTCGAGCAAAGATCAAAACTGGTCGCGCATAGATCACAACTGTTCGAGCAAAGATCCCTACTGGTCGCGCATAGATCACAACTGGACGCACATAGATCACAACTGGCTGAGCAAAGATCAAAACTGGACGCGCATAGATCACAACTGGTCTCGAAGATCACAACTGGTCGAGCAAAGATCACAACTGGTCGCACATAGATCCCTACTGGTGGCGCATAAATAACAACTGGTCGGGCATAGATTACAACTGGTCGGGCATTGATCACAACTGGTCGAGCAAAGATCACATCTGGTCGAGCATAGATCACTACTGGTCGCGCATAAATAACAACTGGTCGGGCATAGATGACAACTTGTCGGGCATTGATCACAACTGGTCGAGCATAGATCACTACTGGTCGCGCATAAATAACAACTGGTCGGGCATATATGACAAGTGGTCGGGCATTGATCACAACTGGTCGCGCATAGATCACTACTGGTCGCGCATAGATTACCGGACTATTCTCGTACTGCTTCATTCGGCGACGTCAATATGACTTGTTAGAAACTAAGCATCCAAAATACACCGTATACGCCTGTCTTAATACATTATGAAATACCAGAAACTAAGCCAGGTCTACACCTTGTTGCCACATGAGCTGGCACTCGGATTGTGCTTTTTCGGGCTTTGTATTTTTTTTCACACCGACACAATAAGCCTACTTGTAAAATATTATCTTTTAGTATTTTTCGTCTTTCAACATGTAATATGTTTAAGAAAAAGAAACACTTACTGTGGTCATTCTTGAGAATCTTCGGACATATATTGCAGAATTTGCTGCTCGGTGCGATTCTTGCAGTTTTGTTTTTCTGAAACTATCATATTTGTTTTTCCTTTAAATATATATACATCTGTATATCGTATACCTGTCATAAATACTTAATCCTGATTGGCCCATAGCGCTCACGTGCCAGGTCTGCAAAAGTATGTTTAGACCTGGAAATGATGTGTAGACCTGCACGGATTTTAAGACGTCATTTCTGTTATATTTTCGTATGATTTTCACTATTCTTTATGAGGTATACGATATAATGATTATAGACTAGTGTTTCGGTCAATACATAGTTTTGCGGACCTGTTAAAAATGATATTGACCTCGGACTTCGTCCTCGGACTTCGTCCTCGGTCAATATCGCTTTTAACAGGTCCGCAAAACTATGTATTGATCTCAAAATTAGTCTATAATTGTATAATATACAGATGTATATAAGTTATTAAGACTTACAGGTCGTACCGTATACATGTATACCTAGAATAAGAACGGTGGACGTGAAGCCGCCGTGGCGCAATGGTAGCGCGTTCGCCTCAGGATCGAAGGGCCACGGGTTCGATCCCTACCATCGCCATGTCGGTAGTGTCCTTAGGCAAAACACTATTTCCACATTGCCCCTCTCTCTCTTCGAGGTTGATTCCACCTGGAATGAGTCTCGAGATCGATTAATACAAATTAAGAACTTGTTTCGCAATCTAGAATAAACAAATTAGTATAAACTAAGGACGATGGACCATAAGCTCATCTACAAACAAACAAAATTATTAGGACTAAAATTAGAATCATTGGTTCAAAACAGCTAGTTGACCTTATGGAACGCTGTAGCTGCCTTCTGTATTTTTCTGATTGTGCTATAGGAGGCACTATACGGTTTCAGGCTGTTAGTGACGAATTGGCCATGGTCAAATTTACAAATTAGAGGTAAAATGCAGATCCAAGTGCATGGTCTTGGTTGATAATATTAATACATGCTATATATGCATTTTCATTGTCAACTATTGAGATTTAGTGATTTGATGAAAGATTGACCTTGCAGTAGTGACGTAATGGCTGACAAGTACGAAAGCATGTCTGTCTAGGATTAGTCGTGAATGAAAGTTTTATTTTGACAGGGACCCTTGGAGATTTGAAATTTTGATAAAACGGTATGGAATCTTTGTAGCATGGAGCTTGTTTTCTTGATTTACAGTGTTTCAAGAGTCGGAAACAGTGTAGCAGTTGGTTCCATCAGTGTAGAAGAATTTTCAGTGGTAGTGTAAACATTAGCTAAATGTGTTATTTTGTCGTCAGATTTCGCGATATTTGAAAACACAGATGCTGAGCTGGTGGATGACGGTTTTGATTTCGGACTGAAATTACTGGCATATTTTATTGAGTCACACATGATCATGCTAAAAATTAAAAATTTTTTTTAAGTTTTTTATTAAAATTTTTTTGTTGTGTTTTTTAAAATTTTGAAATTAAGTTTTTTAAAAAAAAAAAAAAAAAAATTTTCTCCCCCCCCCTCCTTTTTTTTTTTTTTTTTTTTTATATAAATTTTTCCCCTTCCCCTTTATTTTTTTTTTATTTTTTTTTTTTTTTATTATTATTTTTTTTTTTTTTTTTTTTTTTTTTTTTTTTTTTATTAAGCCTCAGACTAGCAATGTCAATAGGGTTATTTTAGTTTTAACGTGAATTTCTCATGTAATCATCGTGTCGATACTCAATAATTATAATTATGCAATATCCTACTCCCTGTTACCGAACACCTAAAGTAAGCGATATTACCCTTTGAAGTGTCACTTATTATTTAATGTTATAGTTTTAGAAAATGAAAAATACAAAAGTTGTAACTTAAACATATAAATCTGTGTAACAGTTGTAGATCTATTTCTTTGAATACAAGAAACTTTTTTATTACTATATTTACTCAAACAAATATAATTTATCTATGTTTAAATGTTCATTCTTATAAGAGAAATGTATGGTGTTCTGTAAGGGTCATCGCCTTTTCTCTATTAATTCTTTGGATGATAACACGATGTCACGATGACGATGCAGATGTTAAATGCCATTGTAACTTTGCGAATAGCCATCGTGACTTTGCGTAATCGCTGAAGCGAATTATGAAATAGAAAGCGATGGCCCAAACGGTATACCGTAGAAATATCTATGTATCTACAATCTCTTGCATGTTTCCTAGCCATTCTTCATGTTTGAAACATCTGACTTGAAAATATTATAAAATGACAATTTTGAATAGTTATATAAAACTTAATTCGTGCAACTGGTTTATCACTTAATATTATATTAAACATATGATACTAACAGCAAACACTTACTTCAAATTTGTTAGTTCATCTAATTATGTAATCGACATCATCACACATATCTCAAATACCTGTAATCATGACCAGATAAACTGTTCCACAAAACTATTTTTCTTTCGAAGAAGACGGTCTGATTTAGAACAAACTCGACATTGTTTCATCCTACTCGTTATATGTCTTTATCGTAATACTATGTAAACAAATATATGATCTTAAGTCAGAACAGAAACGTGTGATAATGACTGTTATCAAATATCTGTATTTCAACAATTGTGTAGCTATTGTATGAGACTTAAATAGAACCGGTAAAACCGGTATAAGTAAGTGGGTCTATTTGTTAATAACGTAAATGTAAATAGCAAATGTTTTAAATGTCAAACTTAATTAATTACATCGTCTCTTATTATAATCTTGAGAAAATTGTACATCCCGTTGTGTATTTCTGTATTTTTGTACATATGTATATACATTGTTTTCGTTCCCATTTCTTCATTTTTGTATCAAGCTCTTCAATTTTGGAGGAAATAAGTTATATATACAGCCGTAAGCTCTATACGCAGTGTCTGTTAAATTACACTGTATATTTGTATATAATTACAACATTTTGACATCATGATTTACCTACAAATCATTTGCTAATGAAAGTTAAGCCTCTTGTATTGTTTTGCTGAATTAAAGACAAATTCCTGGGGAACAGGCCGTTCGGAATAATATGACAGTGACGTAATAGATGTATGCGTTCACAAAACGTTACAACCATTGTAAACAAAGTAAGATCTCGCGTTAAAAGCATATAATAATACTTACGTTATCAAATGAATTTATTCAATAATATTGAACTCTTCTTTTCCGTCACTGACACTTTAGCACCAATGAACTGTACACAACTACGTGTGTAAGGTGTTACACAACGAAATGTTGTGACAATTAATAATTAGTACTCATCGCGTGCATCCGATGTCAACGATACGCTCCTGTACAGAAACCTCTCGTGTAAAACGCATCGACACCTTCTGTCAATTTATAAATAGAAAAGTTCCAACTTCGCTCTTTGAATAATATAAACAGTTAATACTTATAGTATAAATATAGGTGACAAAACTGGCTACCGGCATATGTTTTGTTTCCCATGGCTAAGCATGTCCTCATATTGCGATATTCAACTCATAATATTGTACTCATTAACAGTATCATAACGAAAAACAATCGTAAATCTGTGATGAATAGATATGTCCGTGTTGACATCATTTGGTTATGTTATAGTTAATGAAACTTGAAGCTAATGAAATTTATAGCTAATGAAACTTGTAGCTACAGAAACTTATAGCTAATGAAGCTTGTAGGTAATGAAACTTGTTGGTAATGAAATATATAGCTAATGAAACGTGAAGATAATGAACCACGTAGCTAATACAATTTATAGCTATTGAAGCCTGTAGCTAATGAAACTTGTAGCTAACGGAACTTGTAGCTAATGAAACCTGTAGTTAATAAAGCTGATAGCTAATGAAACTAACAGTCAATGACCAGATACACTGCGGGAGTTTATCCCACGGCCCTGTATTTCAGCTTGCATGTGCGTTAACGGTGCAGAACGGTGACTGTCACTACCACCTAAGCTGGTGCCACTTAAGCCGTTATTGTGGAGGAGTAATGTATGTAATGCTTTCCTTCACCACTCGTTTCTCTATGCGAGACTGTTACAGACCGCCATGAACGTGAATTACACCATAAGAAATAAATCAAACAAACGACATATATATTGTGCGTATTGCTTTTATTATTTCTCACTACAAAATTATATAATATTAAATATTTTCAATCAAAATCTGTTTAAATAAATCATGATTTGTGTCATGTATACAACAACAAGAGGCCCATAAGGGTCAGTATTGCTTTACTGGACTGACTGGACTGATAGGCATGTTCTGAGTAGGTTTTATGAAAATCTATTGGAATATTACAAAGGAAAAGCTTACTTTTACTTTGACATTAGACCCACTGACCCTTTAAACAGTAAAAAATCGTATATTCACTAAGACAAGTTATTCTATGACGTTGAAGACTATTGGTGATAATAAGATCTCAAAATAGTGAGCATAAACGATCAAAGTTCGGGTCACTGTGACTTTGTACTCCGACCCGATTATCCCCAAAACTAAATGGATCATCCACAAGTTGCATGCAACCTTCTGAGCAAGCTTCAGGCAAGTCAAATGAAAATTGTGATCTGTAGTGATATCAAAGAAAAACTAACGGATGTCAGTTTGACATTAACCTTTGACCAAATAATAATTTGACGAGCATAGGTCATGTAGATCTTAGAATATTAAGCGGAAACGATGTGACCTTTGACCCACTGACCCAAAAAACTATCTGGATCATCTACAGGTTTCCGGCATCTTTCTGAGCAAGTTTCGTGAAAGTCAAATCAAGAGTGTTATCAAGGAAATATTTACGGACAGACGACGGACAACCGACCTCGACATAAGCTTCATCAAGCAGAGCTAAGACAAATGCATTACCGACATGGACAACAGTATTTTGACTTTTAATATTTACAATGATTAAAATGAACTAAAGATAGAAATATGTTATCACAATGAAAGGTAAATACTCGTAACATTAATTTTAGCATTTCTTCACGATGAAATTTACCTTTATATGAACAATAGCATCCTGCTAACATTGTGTGTTTTCTTTTTAACTGAAGTAAATGTAAAAGATATAGCACAGTATAATTTTATTGAATGATATTGGAAAAACAAAAACGCTTTCAGACATCAATAGTTTTTGGAAAAAAAACCGATTTGAATACAAAAATCGCATATGTCAACATTTTTTAAAGTACATACTAATATACTGTTTATGTATACATGTACTAAAACGCTGTGCTATTAATACACTATCAATAAAATCTTCAAAAATAGCATGGGGCTTTTGATTGGAATCAGTGTAGCTTTTTATTAATAATTAATTTAATATATCAAAACCCTATTCGTGCCGGGGTTCGAACCCCGCTATCCATGGTCATGCAAAGGCCAAGAACATGATGTTTTAATCAAAGCAGTGACTGTCAAATGCAGTTGGTTTGTGTTTTCAATATTTAATTCGTAGATGATGGGGTTGGAGATTATGCAGGTTGGCACATTATGGATTGGGGAGAATGTAGTAACAAATAATTGTACTCAGTGGCAACGAGTGAATATCTTTATTTTTTTTTTGCAGACAGGTGCTATTAAGCCTCCGATAAAAGCGCAGACATCTATAAATTGTCCGTAAGTAGATCTACATGTAAAATGGGTCTGCGTTTGGAGTTATTGAGACTAGTGGAGAATGCAGTTTGGCACATTACGAATTGGGAAGTAAGCAGTTGGTCACATTATGAATTGCCGGGGTAGTAGAATATGTGCAGTTTAGCGTATTAAACTGATAGGGGAGTATAATTATAGTTGTGCGTATTATAGATTGGGGAGCATTATCTGAGTATAAGATAGATACCACATTGTCTAATAAGCGAATGGAATTGTCGACTGTTTATCTTGCAACATTTTTTTCCAGACCTTGAAGGGAACCGAAAGCTTTCTCTTCGATTCAACTGTAAAAATTTCAAACCCGAGGAGATTTCAGTGAAAACGATGGATAACAAACTCTGTGTTCATGCAAAGCATGTCGAGGAGCGTCCTGGACGCAGAGTGCATAACGAATTCACGCGGGAGTTCACCCTTCCAAAGAACGTGGACCCCAAGAAGCTGGAATCCCATCTACTTCAGGATGGCGTTCTTCAGATCGAGGCTCCAGCGCCACCGGAAGTTGAGGCACCGAAGGAGCACATGATTCCGATTCAGCATATGCAAAGCAAAGAAGAGTCCGAGACGGAACAAAAATAAATAACTGTGGGCTTTTTAAATACCACAGAAAATGGCAAAACTTTTGAAATGTGCGGACATTACACACATATAGCCATGCAATGTCTAACATGTTTTTCTTTTGAAAAGTATCATTGAACTTATTTCCTTACAGTATTATGAACGCAAAATTTATGTGTCAAAATGAAAGCTTGGATGATAATTATCACTAGCTTTTTACATGCAGTAATTAAACATGTACATGTAGTGCTAATTCAGTAATTAGTCGACAATTTTTGTTCATATAATGGGGAAAAATCATTGTTTGTACTTTCATTTTCAAAATTTGTGTTGTAGAATTATGTTTTAGTTCTAAAAGAAATTATCAATAAAATTGATGTTAATCTACATTTTACTACTGTAGTTTTTTTCTAATTCTTGTCTCGAGAGAAAATGTTAAATTCTGTTGTTACAGATGTTAACACACGGTCTGCCTTCTTGTCCAATAAAATACAAGACAAATTTTGATGCAAAGCATCAAAGGCGCTGCGCATGTTTTTGAAACATGATTTAAAGGAATCAGAGTCATTTTAGAATATCAATAAACAACCTATCAACGGGAAAAACCGAATACATAATATTATTTGTAACTGTTATCATAATAAGTAAAAAACCACATCTACTACAGTTTAACCAAAAAATGAACGAATCATAAAACAACCTTACGTATAATGGTACGATCATAGGGACCTGGTTGCACAAATTTATTTCAAAATGAATGCTAACAAATTATAGTCTTTTACGAAAAAAAAATCCGTTTCTTCTACTTAATAATAAAGACAAGGGTGGACGGTCGCCATCTTTTTACCAAGCGGAAGCGGACATCCCTATTCAACGGCATTTCTACGGCCCTCTCGGTGACCCTATACAGCCAAGGTAAATGGTGTCAATGTGCCGATAGCGGCCTAATCACAATTATTCAAATAAACTTTGTCCCACACCATTATTTTATCTCAAAATTAACTGAAATAAGGCCGCACTCGATACATTGACACAATGTACCTCGCCGTATAGGGTCGCCGATATGCCGTTGAATATGGATGTCCGCTTCCGCTTGGTAAAAAGATGGCGACCGTCCACCCTTGTCTTTATTATTTAAGTAGAAGAAATGGTTTTTTTTTCGTAAAAGACTGGAATTTTTTAGCATTCATTTTGAAATATATATGTACAACCAGGTCCCTATGGGTACGATGACGCCCATTAAACAAGGCTACAGCTCCTGGTCAGTAGACGCTTTTCGACGCAGACGAAACCCACGTGATTAATTTTGTCTTTACTATTGGTCAGTTGTTAGCGATGCTTTACATAACTTTCATTCAGACCCCATGTATCGCATAGTTAGGTGAACGGTCTTATTTATAATGCCTACATTTTACTTTAGTATGTAGTAATTAAAATGGGTTTTCATTAATTATTCACGTTGACAACATATGTATTTAAACTTCAAAATGTTTAGAGTTAGCAAAACAACTATCGAGATGTTTTTTCTGAACTTTGATGAATCTGGCCGTAGGGTCCGTAAACAAAGCAATAAAAAAACCGTAACCTTCAAGTTTGTGGAAAAGTTATTAAATATCCTATGAATATGTCAAAAGTTTTGAATTAACGGTCGAAGACGTATGCATCTGGTATAGTATTGTTTGTAATCAGTTAATACTATTTATTTATTCATTATAGGGAGTTTGTTCAAACATAATACATAGTTTTTAATTACAATAATAATGTTGGCTGCTCCCTATTCGATTATGCAACCCCATGGTACAAAATTGAAACCTATTCAATACTGGCACTGTGCTTCCGCACAGCGCCAAATAGTGGACCTTCCTTACCTCCGAACCAATATAGTTTTAAAGTAAAAAGATTAGATACAACTGCATAGATTAACAATGATACGGTTGAGTTTAAGTACAAGTCCCTCGAATTCTGTGAAAACAGGAACGTAGAATCAATGTATATTCTACGTTCCTGGTGAAAACTACATGATTGTAAGAAATCCATCAAACTTGAACACGAAGTATTCGCTAACATTCATCTGTACACTTTCTGTACTGAGTGCAGTAATGTTTTTACCTAGCATAAAAGTATTTTACACGCATCTGAATCACATTTTCCTGTACAAAAAAACTACGTATATAACGAACTTCTCGGGACCATTGAATTTTGTTCTTAATATCCGGAATTTGTTATATCCACTAAACATTTTCATATAAAATAAAGAAGACAATGTGTTCCTTATACCCTGGATTTCGCTATATCCGAATTCGTTATATACGGATTTTACGGTATTAGCTTAAGACAAGTTAAGACGTCAAAAAGCAATAAGCACAACGTGTGTACAATTCATCGTTTATTGGCCCCATGTCATAGACAATAATGCAGTAATGTTTCTGTGACTCTTTTGCACCTCTGTGGTGGAGAAGCAGACTTGAGGGCGCTGTTAACTCTCATTGACTGAAGGTTATTGAGTTCGATGCCTGCTACCGACCTGACATTTACCGTGAGGAGATTTAGCAATAAAGGATCTAGTACCGATCCCTCCCTCAAGCGATATTCAGTATGTACATTGTAAAGTGTCAGTCTGAATGTAAGTAACTGAAATACTCTTGAAACATGCAAAAACCACATGACAAAAATATTTTGAATTGTATTCAATGTTCTCGCCTTGAACTTGGTGATAAACTTTCAAATTTTAAACTTTAATCGCTTTTTAACAAAGTATAAAGTACAATGAGTTTCGTTGACCTATGAATTTGTCAGCTTTGATAAGATGATTTAGTAGGGCTAAGATTTGTCAGTGCATTTAGTACTAGTGATCCGATGTTTGTAAAAAGTACTAGGAAAGGGCGTTACGGTAGATATATATGGACGTAGGGTGGGTCGTAGACAACCAATGGCAAACTTGTTTAAAATTATACCAATCAGTGTACAATAAGAACACTTATTTGAAATAAAATTAGAAAAAAACCCACAAAATTGACCAACTGCTGACAATGTAGGACTGTAGCTAACTTTATAACTCTATACTGACTTTCGCATTATGATCGACTTAATATACGCAGAAAAGACACCATTGTGACTAGGTTCGATAAAGTTTGAATAAAATATTTCTTATGCTAGGGAAGTGACATCGTTTACTTGGCAGTATTTCATTTCTCCCATGGTGGGGGGGGGGGGGGGGGCTGAAGCAATCTAGCTGGTAAAGGCACTTGGTTAAGATGTTATGTCAATAAAATGATGTCCAAATTTGGCATTTTTGTCAAACTTTGGGATAATTCGAAGGCAATAACTCGATAGTGCATGGGGTGACCCAACAAGTCACAAATAACAGGCCAATATAAACTATTTGTACCTCTTTGTAACCAAACCTTCCCAATTTTTTGTCCCTACCCTTATTTCCTCCCTGAAAGTAAAAAAACTGACTTAACCATTTTTCCGGGACTATACTCAGTTTTGTTAGAATAAAACAGTTTTGAAAAAATGAAAAATTTTCTCCACCTTCTTACATACTCTATTCTGTTCTAGCATGTTACCCCAATATTACATGTACCTTTCGTTGGTCTGAATTTGATTAGACATGAATAACTAATAAAGAGTTCACACGAATCTCGTAACGTTTTAATCTAAAATTTGTTTACACATTTTTGTAAAGATTAGATATACATGAAATTGTAAACACGAAACTGATAAATATTTGGCTTCCCCTGTGAGCATTAAAATACACTTTCCGCAGATTCATCACAGTTGAGTTCTTTTATCGACACGTTGATTTCACGACCGACCTATGTTTGTCATTTCCTGGACAGACCTACACACAGTTTCCAAGACAAAATGTACGCTTATTCTCATCTGCCAATATCAAAGTTTCGATACTGGTCAGGTCCAACACATATATTAACTATTTTGTCAATTATAAAGGAGATACGGTATAGGCCTATACCTTCCAACAAAAAGCTCAAAACAGATGTCCAAATTTCATTTTTCAAACGCAGCTATTCACACAGTAGTTTGCTACCTTCCAAAGCAGATGTATATGCTCTTTCCCAGAGTCAATACTTGGTCATTTTTTTATCCATTTAGTGTTGTCAAAAGTATATTTAGCTAGCAGTTTGATGCTTGGACTGACGAATCATTAAAACCACGTCTGTTCCAACTTGAGACGTCCCGGGTTTGACTTAAAACTGGAACTTGTTCGGGATCTGTCGTTGCATTCACTGAAACTAAACATATGCTTTTGCACATTATTATTAGCATTATTATTACTATCTACTATTTTTGTTTAGGTTTTGGGCTCAACAATATAATAAATTAAGACAAATATTTGTATTTTATGTAGCATTACCAGTATTCAACAAGTATGCCATTCTACAAGAAATACGCGAGACAGTCAAACAATGCAGCATATGTATTATGATAGCTAAAATATTAAAAACCAACAAAAACATTAAAATATCACAGTTCATTTATATATTTACACAATGTAAAATTTGGACAACCATTGCTATCTGCCATAAAAGAGTAACAAGAGGGAAAAAACTGAAAAGAAAAAATGCTCAACTTGTTTTAAAGTGACATTATGCGCATCTTACCTTTTTTGGAGATAGTTTTATAAAAGCAATTTTCGGTGCATTGAAATGTGTTAAAATAATGATAATGCCGCATACGTATTTGAAGTTGGTGCTTTAGAAATAAAAAATTGGACTAATAAAATAATAGCTCCTTTGTTATTGTTGTTGTTGGTAGAGATTTCGGTAGTGGAAGGGAAGCAACTCCTGCATGCAGTTGTTTCTTTTTTCATAAATTGACTCTCCAAGCCAAAATAGGAAAAGTGATATTTGGAAAGTTATTATTTCGTACTGGTAGCTGGAAAAGTTTGGTGTATTTGGGTTAAAAGCTATTATTTCCTCTACCCTTTTACACACACCTTTTTCAGCTGGCTTTTTACTTGAAAAAAAAAATGTGCATAATTCCACTTTAAGAAATCAAATGTCAGTCTGAAGTCTCAACATAGTACAATGTATACGATACACCTCTCACAACATATGAGGAAAAACAAATTTATAGGACATAATATGTTGAACATACAATAAGTTAGACTAAGTGTATTATCATTATTACATTTTACATTTTAGAACGAATTACCTAATAAAGTCATAATATTTTTTTTATCAAGACTACTAAATCTATTAAATATATTCTATAGATAAACAACGTTCATGGTCCCGTTCCTGCATTGTAAGCTTATAAAATCAACGATAAATGCTAAAGAGAACGGATACATGTAACTAGAATTTCATTCACTGTAAGTGAACTATACCTGCTTCTTTGAGCCCCTTGCCAAAGTTCTGGAAAGACAGATAACATCCTGTGCAAGAGATCACTCTGATAAACAACATCAACACAGCCATAAACAGAGTCACGCCGCTTAACGCGTGGTCTGTATCATCCCCGTGTAAATCCTTTATAGCCTGAAGCATAAAATTGAGCAACTGCTTATGTCAAAGTTCAATATCGAGTTAACAATAAATGAATACAATATTTTTTATTATAATATACGAATACGATTACAAATGACTACAATTAAAAGACAACAGTATAACTGCTGTGTGCTTGCCATTTGCCGGAATACAGTGTAGGAATACAATTATTTACGATTGCCAATTACCTGTTGCTGCATGTACTGTAGGAATACAATAGCAAGTGGCCGCTCAAGGAATACAATTATTTGTGAACTGCTATATAAGAATACAATAACAAGTGACTAAAGTTAAGAGACAATTGTGTAACTGCTGTGTGGTTGCCATAGGAATACAATTACATGTGATAAGCGTAGAAGTACAATACCAAGTGGCCACTCAAGGAATATGATGATTTGTGATGGTTACATAAGAATACAATTACAAGTGACTATAGTTAAGACTTAAGATACAATTGAGTGACTGTTGTGTGTATATCATTAGCTGATGTCACGACAAGAAAACGATTACATGTGCTTACTATAGAAATACACTTACCTGTATTAACAAGTATAATCCAGCACCAACCAAACACGTTGACATTATTCCAAAAGCTATGAAAAACTCTTTTCTCTCATATCTAACCTGCAAGAAAAAGAACATACAAAACATAATTATACATTGCCTTAACAACTCGGCTTATTCTTCTAAAGAAAGAGAAACGGTTTGCTTGCTCCCGACATGTTCTGAACCTTGAATCAAAATGGTGCGAGGGGGGAGAGTTTTTTTTTAAACATAATTTGACGGAAACACATATGCTTTATTACTAATTAAGTCGCCATTAACCTGCATTTAAACTGGAGAATGTTGTACTGTGTATAGATCTACTTCCAGCACGAATTTCACATCTTCCATTTGCAATGTCACTAAGAAGTTGTGTAACATGAGGCTATTAGTTTTGTTAGGAGAGCTATCCACGACTTAGAAAGGAGGTCATTATGTGTCACTCTAGAAGCACAGCATGGTGCATATTTCTCCATACAAATTTCAGGTACCCGCTAACGAAAATTTTGAGTTTTAGTAAAACAAGCAGTTTTGCAAGACAAAACACATACTTTTGCATTAAATATAAAGACGAATAATGAAAAAAGTGTACAAATTTAATCGCCGCTTGAATGACGTAACATGATGACGTGACGTTGTATGCCTCAGTATGCGGTATACATGTACTATATGAATACTCTCAGCTTCAGTATCCGATATGAAAACATTGGATGAAGAAAGGGGAATCGTGGCTTCGTCTCCCCTAATGGAACTTTGACTTTTGTATGTAATATTCCGTAATTATCGTTTTGAAATTTTAACACATACTTAAGAAGAAGATGCTTCACAAAAGTGAAACTACAAAATGTAGTTTTAGAGAGCACAGTAGCTTCAGAGATTGATGTACTCAATGAGCATGAATGATTAAAGAGTAATGTATGGTGGTGTGGTGGCCCAGTGGTTAACGCTCTGGACTATCAATCCGGAGGTCCTCGGCCGAGGCACTGGATATTTCGGAAACGCTTTTCAGTGTTTCCATCCTATCTGAGATGAACTGGTTAGAAACCCAGAGGTAGTCTCGCGTGTATCGGTGCTATACACCGGGCACGTAGAAAAGAACCAAGGGGTCTATTCGTAAAAGACCTAGGGTCTGGTACCCGGATTCCCTTGTATCTGCTACTTTCTCTAAAATAAAGGACCATAATGGAAATAAGAGCTTGCTCTTTATTGTGTTATCCTTGGTACTTGGTACTGAAATAAATACATATACAATGTACTCAATAAACATGACTGTTTAAAGAGTAATGCACTCAATGAACATGAATTTTACTGAGTAAAGTAGATTCAGATAGTAAAGTACTCAATGAACACGAACATTTAGAGCGTAATGTACTCAATGTACATGGAATTTTAGAGAATAATTTATTCAATGTACATGGAATTTTAGAGAATAATTTACTCAATGTACATGCAATTTTAGAGAGTAATTTACTCAATGTACATGAAATTTTAGATAGTAATTTACTCAATGTACTATAGAAAACCTAAATGCCACACAGTGTACTTACGCCAAGATGCCCAAACATACACCCAAGACTTGCAATACAAATAACAAAGAAAAACAAAATGAATGTCTCTTTGTGGTGAATTGTCCAATGCTCTACTTCGACGGCAAAACCGGACGTCAGTGTAAAGACTGCGGCACTGACCTGAAAACAGATGTTGAATTATTGTTTTTACACTCTATTGTAATTATATCTAATAATATTTGATCTTCGAATGCGAGGCAAGTTCTTACAACTTATATTAATCGCTCTGATGGAATCAACCTCGAAGAGAGAGAGAGAGGGAGAGGGGGCAATGCGGAATTATATGTGTCTTGCCTAAGGCAAATACCACTACTTGGGCCATGGTTTGGATCCAACTCGGGACCTCCTGATCCTGAGGCGAACGCGCTACCACTGCGCGAATGACCAACTTCCGTCTTAACGAAGATTGTATTTACATATGTGTACGTCCTTGCCTTCATGGGAAGGTTAGGCTAAATAGCATTTTTGTCATATTTATAACTCTGTACTTCAGATACTATGTATATTAGAGTACTGTTTCGTTCAGTAAATGCTTATCAGACATTTAATAGATAGATAAGAAACTTACGTCACATTGCAAGTTTACACTAAGCAGAAAGTAAAAAAGTAACATGGTTCGCAAGCACGTTTGCGGCACCTGGTTTGTCTCGGTTGCTTTTCTACTTCCGGTCCGCTCTTGATCCATTCTTATCCCGTATCTCATCATGAAATTCTTTGTTTTGCAAAATTTCGACAAGTAGTAAAAACCGAAGCCGGCAATAGATGGGGCAAAAATAACTCCCAATATTAATCGAGCCTGAAAATATAATTCCTGTATTTGACAAGTTGGCTGCCAATGAGCTATGTCACATGTACAGTTCTATAGATTATTGAACTTGTATGGTGAAATATTACTTGGAACGAGTTGATTTGGCGGGAACAACGAGCTTGCGAGTTGTTCCCGCTAAATCAACGAGTTCCAAGTAATATTTCACCATACAAGTTCAATAACCTTTTTATTATATACTTTCATATTGAATATGAACAAAATTACATTCTGTTAGCAAAAAACAATAAATGAATCTTGAAATTTCTCAGACAACTAGCGTACTATTTTACCATGTACACTTTCTTTATTGCGTATTAATAGACTCGATTCAATATTGAATGGCGAAATATTACTTGGAACTCGTTGTTTTGGCGGGAACAACTCGCAAAGCTCGTTGTTCCCACCAAATCAACTCGTTCCAAGTAATATTTCACCATACAAGTTCAATAACCTATTATAATGTTATAACAATGTAAAAATTACATTAATGGTCCATTACTAGCACCAAATCGAATTTTCTTTTAAATCTGGAATTGTAACAGGGAAATGCAGTTTGAAACTGGCTTCTAAAACTTTACGATAGCAGCGGAGTTTTTCCCTGTTTGAAATACTGCTGCAGAATAACGAGTAGATGCTTGTGTATTTCCTTAGATTGACCTGGGTGGTCTTTTTGTCCTACTTTCGCTTTACTGAATGTTGTAAACAGTCAGAGATATACTTTGCACATCATTGGAAGTAAAGTTCTTCAATTATAATTCAAAATAGGCATGCTTATCTATGTACAACCTATTTACAGCCTCTCTCTGGGAGATTTACAAAAAGATAACAAAGATATTTGAAAACTGGAAAACCTACTTTCGTTTTTGAAAAGGCAAAATATAATTTATTAATTATTTTGTTAAACTCAAATTTTCAACACACAATATGGTCACATTCAATTCATATTTTCATTCTGAGAAAACACCCGTTACGGTTCCAGATTTAAAAGAAAATTCGATTTGGTGTTAGTAATGGACCTTTAAAACTTCCAACCTCTCTTTTCTATCTTTCTCGGGGTTTATCGCCCGCCAAAGTGTATTTTAAACATTGTTAACAAGTATACAGTTGCTCAGAATACCACTGCCAACTTTTCTCACATAAAGAGATATGATCGGTGACGGTGCTCGAACCGATGACCCTCAATCAATGAGAGGTGATTTCAAGTTTGCGACTCGGGAAGCAGATACCTGGTATTATCTGTAAAATTTACACAACGGCCTAAACGTTGTCAGGACATCACGTTCACTCTTCCTGTTGGCGCCCTTTTTTTCGTGCAACGTCCGTTGCGCTCATACCATATGGTCGGTACACACAATTTTGATTCTTCCATACCTTTTCCATCGGCTTTCTTTACAGGTTTGTCTCGGTAAGCTTTTGGACCCCATGACGGAGAAATCCATGACGTCATGGCCGTTATAAATTATTGTTCTATTAACATGTTGTTGTTCATGTTTAAACCGCGTGCTAAATTTGTTATCGAATTAGCATTCTGCTTTCATTTGAAAGTGAACTTACCAGCTTAAAATCAGATCTTCCGCCCGAAGCATAATTCACGATAATATATATTAAAGCGGGTGCCACGGAAAGTACAAGAATAGCAAGGTCGTACGGGTCTTCATTCCTCATACCTTTCACAGCGTATATAATAGCAAAACCTGTAAAAGGAAAAGTCTAAATTTATTGTTACTTTGCAACAACTGCTTACATAACATATTAATTCCTCAAAGATGATTAAAATATCCGCCTATAAAAGTATTCATATAGGTGTTAAAAAATAGCCGCTCACCCGAGTTCCACAGCAACAGAGACGTGGTTAATGAGAAATTTTAAATAGTTTCCTGGATGATTTAGGAAATAGATTTTACATTTGAGTGATATGCCGGTAAGTAAATCACTGTGTGGAGTGTAGATGCGTAGTAACTAATCACGAAGGCCGAAGGCCTGAGTGATTAATTACGAAGCATCTAAACGACACACAGTGATATACTAACCGGTATATCACTCAAAAGCATTCTAACACGTTAATTTAAACAAACAATTTTTGGAAGGGGTACTATTTGATGCGTTTACCCGAAGTCGCTGCCTTGAACTTGTAGCATTCCGTGCATTCCTTACATTTCATGACATTTTCGCTGTTCTGTTTTACTCCTCAAATAAAACGCTCATTGTCTTATTTTTGTTGTTGCTGATATTGCTGGCGATACCGGAAGTGTAGAAAATTTTACTACGATTTGTTTTACATCACGTGAATTCATTCACAACAATACAAATCCAAGCGCATGCACACTCATAGATGTTGTGTGAAAATTACGCGGGAGGGAATTTCAGCAGCCAAAAATAGTTCCGGACGTCTACAG
Source organism: Saxidomus purpurata (assembly GCA_022818135.1). NCBI lineage: Eukaryota > Metazoa > Mollusca > Bivalvia > Venerida > Veneridae > Saxidomus > Saxidomus purpurata. The sequence continues at coordinate 30,901,537 of JAFMSR010000004.1, forward strand.
TGATATACTTAATAGTTTTATCACGCTCAAATCCTTCTTTGCGTATATAGGACAATTTTTCAATAGTGTTAGAATGTACATTATAGGAAAATAAGCCATGCACTCTTGTGATCATGTTTTATGAGAATAAAAGTTGTCTGAAAAAAATGGTAGACGATTACCCTATGAACTCATTTAGTGTAAAAGGAATTAATCTGGCCAAAGGTTAATCAGCAGAAGAACTAAATACAAAATGTAGCCACAAATTAAACTCGCTTCCTCGTTGGCATGTTTTTGAAAAAATGACTTGAAGGAATTTAATAGGAAATAATCCGTGAAGCATTTCTGTGACCAATACTACAGAAACCATTGATTATCGGAGTACATGCAGGCTTAAAATCTTCAAAGCTTAAAAACTTACAACAGTTGACAGAGAACACGAAAAGGTAGCTGGAATCTGGCGTGTGAAAATGATCCATAACGATACCATAGACAGAAAACCCGAGGGCCGTTAGCAATCCAATCACTATAACCAGCAGGTATATTCTCTCCCCATGACTACACCGACTGCAAGAACGACACTGAAATGAAAGAAAGTTAGTTATATACGGACCCTGTTTCAAATAAAAAAGAACATATACCCTATATTTCAAATATTCATAACAAAGATATGGCCAAACATCAACTGGTCGAGCATAGATCACAACTGGTCGCGCATAGATCATAACTGGTCGCTCATGGTTGCGCAAAGATCACAACTGGTCGAGCATAGATAACAACTGGTCGTGCAAAGATCACAACTGAGCGCGCATAGATCACAACTGGTCGCGCATAGATAACAACTGGTCGAGCAAAGATCACAACTGGTCGCGCATAGATAACAACTGAAAGCGCATAGATCAAAACTGGTTGCGCATAGATCACAACTAGTCGCGCATAGATCACAACTGGTCGCGCATAGATAACAACTGGTCGAGCAAAGATCACAACTGGTCGCGCATAGATGACAACGGGTCGCGCATAGATCACAACTGGTCGCGCATAGATCACAACTGGTGGCGCATAAATCAAAACGGGTCGCGCATAGATCACAACTGGTCGCGCACAGATCAAAACGGGTCGCGCACAGATCACAACTGGTCGCGCATAGATCAAAACGAGTCGCGCATAGATCACAACTGGTCGAGCAAAGATCACAACTGGTCGAGCAAAGATTACAACTGGTCGCGCATAGATACCAAGTGGTCGAGCAAAGATCACAACTGGTCGCGCATATATCACCACTTGTCGCGCATAGATCACAACTGGTCGAGGATATATCACAATTATTCGCGCATAGATCACAACTGGTGGAGCATATATCACAATTATTTGCGCACAGATCACAACTGGTCGATCATAGATCACTACTGGTCGTGCATAGATCACAACTGGTCGCGCACAGATCACAACTGGTCGTGCATAGATCACAACTGGTCGCGCATAGATCACAACTGATCGCACACAGATAACAACTGGTCGTGCATAGATCACAACTGGTCGCGCATAGATCACCAGACTCTAGTCGTACCGCCTCATTTGGCGGCGTCAGTATGTAAGACATAGGCTTCCAAAAAGCACCGTATACATTATGAAATACCAGAAACTAAGCCAGGTCTACACCTTGTTGCCACATGAGCTGGCACTCGGACTGTGCTTTTTCGGGCTTTGTATTTTTTTCACACTAACACAAGAAGCCAACTTGTAAAATATTATCTTATTTTTCGGCGGACCTTTATTTTAACATATTACCATCGAAGTACGCTTTAAAAGGCAAAACAAAGCTGCAAAAACACCATATTGACTGCAACTGTCGCTAACAGAAATTTGGATGTCTTTCAACGTGTTAATATGTTTTAGGAAAAAGAAACACTTACTGGGGTCATTCTTGAGAATCTTCAGACATATATTGCAGATTTTGCTACTCGATGCGATTCTTGCAGTGTTGTTCTCCTTCTGAAACTATCAGATTTGTTTTTCCTTCAAATGCATCTGTATATAAGTTATCAAGACTAACAGGTCGTACCGTATATACCTTGAATAAGGACGGGGGACCATAAGCACATCTTCAAACAAACAAAATTATTAAGACTAAAAATAGACTCAATTTCATTGACTTGACCTTATGGAACTCCGAAGCTGCCCCCGGATAGTATTTTTCTGTTTCTGCTATGCACTCTTTATGTTGTTTTGTAGCAATAACATTCTGCTCAGTGCACTATAAGGTCGTTCTAAAGTCGATCTGTAGTCACGACAGTTTGTCCTGTGCATATTCAATTCAGTAAATGAGTATTTCTATGAGTAGTATACAATTGCAGCCTCAGAATTGCAATGTCAATAGTGTTATTTTAGTTTTAGCGTGAATTTCTCATGTACAATGTAATCAATGTGTCGATACTCAATAATTATAATTATGTAATATCCTACTCCCTGTTACCAAACACCTAAAGTAAGCGATATTACCCTTTGAAATGTCACTTATAATTTAATGTTATATTTTTAACATATAAAACTGTGTAACAATTATATTTCTTTTGAATACAAGGAACTTTTTTATTACTATATTTACTCAAACAAATATAATTTACCTATGTTTAAATGTTCATTCTTATAAGAGAAATGTATGGTGTTCCGTTAGGGTCATCGCCTTTTCTCTAGTAATTCTTTGGATGATAACACGAAGTTAAGAAGACGTTAACGCGAAGTCACGATGACGATACGCGATGTTAAATGCCATCGTAACTTTGTGCATAGCCATCGTAACTTCGCGTAATCGCTGGAGCGAATTATTAAATAGAAAGCGATGGCCCAAACGGTACACCGTAGAATTCACTATGTATCTTGCATGTTTCCTCACCATTCTTCATGTTTGAAACATCTTACTTGAAAATATTATAAAATGACGATTTTGAATAGTTATATAAAACTTAATTCGTACGACTGGTTTATCACTTAATATTATATCAAATATATGAAACTAACAACAAACACTTACTTCAAATTTGTCCGTTGATAGAAGTTCATCTAATTATGTAATCGACAACATCACACATATCTCAAATACCCGTAATCATGATTAGATAAACTGTTCCACAAAACTATTTTTCTTCCGAAGAAAACAGTCTGATTTAGAACAAACTCGACATGGTTTCATCCTACTCGTTATATGTCTTTATCGTAATACTATGTAAACAAATATATGATCTTAAGTCAGAACAGAAACGTGTGATGATGACCGTTATCAAATATCTGTATTTCAACAATTGTGTGGCTATTGTATGAAATTTAGATAGAGAAACGGGTATAAGTAACTTCTTTTCGTTCACGTAAAGGTAAATAGCAAATGTTTTAAATGTGAAACTTAATGAATTACATCGTCTCTTATCATACTCGTGTGAAAATTGTACATCCTATTGTGTATTTCTGTATTGTTTGTATACATGTATATACATTGTATTCGTTCCCATTTCTTCATTTTTGTATCAAGCTCTTCAATTTTGGAGGAAATAAGTTATATATACAGCCATAAGCTATATACGTAGTGTCTGTTAAATTACACTGTACATTTGTATATAATTACAACATTTTGACATCATGTTTTACCTACAAATCATTTGCTACTGAAAGTTAAGCCTCCTGTATTGTTTTGCTGAATTTAAGACAAATTCCTGGGGAACAGGCCGTTCGCGATACTGTGACAGTGACTTCATAGATATATGCGTACACAAAAGTTTACAACCATTGTTAACAAAGTTAGATAATGCGTTAAAAGCATTTAGTAATACTTACATTATCAAATGAATTTCTACAATAATATTGAACTCTTCTTTTCCATCACTGTCACATTAGCACCAATGAACTTTAAACGAATACGTGTGTAAGGTGTTACACAACGAAATGTTGTGACAATTAATAACTAGTACTCATCGCGTGGATACGCTCCTGTACAGAAACCACTCCTGTAAAACGCATCGACACCTTCTGTCAATATATGAATAGAAAAGTTCCAACTTCGCTCTTTGAATAATATAAACAGTTAATACTTGAGCATATAGTATAAATATAGGTGACAAAACTGGCTACCGGCATATGTTTTGTTTCCCATGGCTAAGCATGTCCTCATATTGCGAGATTCAACTGATAAGATTGTACTCATTAACAGTATTATAACGAAAAACAATCGTAAATCTGTGATGAATAGGTGTCCGTGTTGACATCATTTGGTTATGTTATAGTTAATGAAACTTGAAGCTAATGAAGTTTATAGCTAATGAAATTTGTAGCTACAGAAAACGTATAGCTAATGAAGCTTGTAGGTAATGAAATATATAGCTAATGAAACTTGCAGATAATGAACCATGTAGCTAATACAATTTATAGCTATTGAAACCTGTAGCTAATGAAACTTGTAGCTAACGGAACTTGTAGCTAATGAAACCTGTAGTTAATAAAGCTGATAGAAAATGAAACTAACAGTCAATGGCCAGATAAACTGCGGGAGTTTATCCCACGGCCCTGTATTTCAGCTTGCATGTGCCTTTATGGTGCAGAACGGTGACCGTCACTGCCACCTAAGCTGGTGCCTTAAGCCGTTATTGTGGAGGCGTAATGTATGTAATACTTTCCTTCACCACTCGTTTCTCTATGCGAGACTGTTACAGACCGCCATGAACGTGAATTACACCATAAGAAATAAGTCAAACAAACGACATATATATTGTGCGTATTGCTTTTATTATTTCTCACTACAAAATTATATAATATTAAATATTTTCAATCAAAATCTGTTTAAATAAATCACGATTTGTGTCATGTACACCATAAGGGTCAATATTGCTTTACTGGACTGACTGGACTGACATGCCTGTTCTGAGTAGGTTTTATGAAAATCTATTGGAATATTACTCAGGAAAAGCTTACTTTTACTTTGACATTAGACCCACTGACCCTTTAAACAGTAAAAAATCGTATATTCACTAAGACAAGTTATCCTATGACGTTGAAGACTATTGTTGATAATAAGATCTCAAAATAGTGAGCATAAACGATCAAAGTTCGGGTCGCTGTGACTTTGATCTCCGACCCGATTATCCCCAAAACTAAAGGGATCATCCACAGGTTGCATGCAAAATTCTGAGCAAGCTTCAGGCAAGTCAAATGAAAATTGTGACCTGTAGTGATATCAAAGAAAAACTAACGGATGTCAGTTTGACATAAACCTTTGACCAAATAATAATTTGACGACCATGGGTCATGTATATCTCAGAATATTAAGCGGAAACGATGTGACCTTTGACCCACTGACCCAAAACACTATCTGGATCATCTACAGGTTTCCGGCATCTTTCTGAGCAAGTTTCGTGAAAGTCAAATCAAGAGTGTTATCAAGGAAATATTTACGCACAGACGACGGACAACCGACCTCGACATAACCTTCATCAAGCAGAGCTAAGACAAATGCATTTCCGACATGAACAACAGTAGTTTGACTTTAATATTTACAATGATGAAAATGAGAAATATGTTATCACAATGAAAGTTAAATTACTCGTAACATTAATTTTACCATTAACAATTTTTTCACGGTGAAATTTACCTTTATATGAACAATAACATTCTGGTTACATTGTGTGTTTTTTTTTAAACTGAAGTATGCCCATAATACTCGTGAGAGGTTTGAAGCAGTACAACAAGATAGATATTATTAATTAAGTAAATGTAAAAGATATAGCACACCATAATTGAATCGAATGATATTGCAAAAACATAAAAACGCTTTCAGACATCAATAGTTTGTGAAAAAAAAACGATTTGAATACAAAAATCGCAAGTTTTTTTTTAAATTTTAAAGTACATACTAAATTAATATATATGTATGCATGTACTAAAACGCAGTGCTATTAATACACTACCAATAAAGTTTTCAAAAATAACATGGTGCTTTTGATTGGAATCAGTGTAATTTTTTTATTAATAATTATTTTAATGAATCGGAACTTGATGAGACCTTTGACCTCTTGACCCCAACGTCAATACGGATAATATACTCTTCATAATTTTACATCTAGCGAGTTTAAGAACTACCACTCAAAAGCATATTTAAGTTACTAAGTTGAAAAGGTCTTTAAATACAAGGTCACTGTGACCTTGACTTTGATCCAGTGACCTCAAAATGAATAGCGTTCTTTTTCTGTCCTTGACCAATGCCCCTACCAAGTTTGACACCTTTAGGTCAAAGCCTTCTGAAAGTATTGAGGGAAAACGAATTTTACATGAAAAGCATTGTGATCTTGACCTTTGACCTCAAAATATAAAGACTTCATCTACTGTCCATGACTACTGTCCCTTCTAAGTTGGAGACCGTTAGGTCTAAGCCTTCTCAAGTAATTGACTGAAACTGCTTTGAAATATAAGGTCAATGTGTCCTTGACTTTTGACCCATGTAGGGTTTCCATGACCAATGTTCGCATCATGTTTGATACCTCTAGGTCAAAGCCTTCTCAAGTCATTGAGAGTAAACTATTTTAAACGCATGGTCACTGTGACCTTGAACTTCGATCTAGTGATTAAATTATTAAGCGGAAATCATTTTTAAATGAAAGGCTATTGTGAACTTGACCTTTGACCCAGTGACCTCAAAAAGAATAGGGATTGTGTACTGCTCATGACCAATGTCACTCCTAAGATTGAGACCTCTAAGCCAAAGTCTTCTCCGGTTATTGAGCGGAAACCACAGACAGCAACAAAGAAATATACCCCAACTTCTTTGAAGGGCGGGATACAAATTTTAAGTAGCAACTAAGATGATAACTACGTACAGATATCAACTATAAGCATGATTAGCTTGTGTATATATGAATGAAAGTAATTAACGATCAAATGATGAAATAAATGTGAAATTCCAAATGTTCTTTAAGGATACTAAAGAAAATCAACCTTTTTTGTTGAAATAAATTGTGTAATATTAAAAGAAGAGGGTCATTGTGACCCTGGATCGCTCACCTTAGTTCAAGACATTTTACCTTTGATCCTGTGACCTCAAAATAAGTAGGTGTAATCTACTGGTCAAGGCCAACCTCACTATCTAGTTTGAAGATCATATGCCTAATGGTTCTCAAGTTATTGAACTTAAAATATCTGACCTTGACCTTTGACCGAGTGACCTGAATATCGACAGAGGTCACCTACTGGTTACTGTCCATGAAGTCTGAGGATCCTATTCTCAATGTTTTTGGGTTATTACACATAATAGGTTTACCTTTGTCATCCCAAGGGCGTGGTCAATTTTCATCCCCGGGGCATAATGTGGCCAAATTTCTAAGAGGATCACCAGACAATGTCATATGCTCTGGACCAATAAGTTTCAAACAAGAATATTTTTCATAGACAAAATACTCCCAGGGCGTGATGAGTTTTGACCCAAGGGCCATGATTTGAACGAACTTGGTGGCGATCCATTAGACAATGTTACTTTCCAAATGTCTAAGCCCTAGGCCTTGTGACTTTGGAAACGAAGATTTCAGAGGTTGTTCCTATGGGAATCTATGTAAAACAAGTGATCCCCGGGCAGAGTAATTTTTGACTCCATCGAATTGAACACACTTAGCAGACTGTATGCCTTATAGTTTTTGAGAATTTTTTTTTATTTAAAATTTTTTCTTATATAAGTCCATGTAAAACAAGTGACCCCCGAGTTTCATCACCCTTGACCAAGCGGTTTCACAAAAGATGTTGTTTGAAACAATTTATTGACAGACGAACGACGGACAGTCAACAATCCTTAAAGCTCACAATGAGTACGTGCTCAGGTGAGCTTAATAAGAACTTAAATACATGTAATAGAGCTTTTAATATACCGTCCTAAGGTAATATACAAACATAGTTTGAACTTTACCGAAAATGTAAAGTAAATTTATATAAAATGACAGTCATAAGCATTTCATTTTAAATCTACAATTTTCTGTTCATTTGCTTCACTCCGTTTAAGGTAAAAGATACCTTGAACAACAACACTACTAGAAACAATATTATACGCAAGCTTTTCAAGTTCCGATGTTAATATTAAGCTTGTTCCTGTTGTTGATCTTTGCTGACTTCTAATGTCTCTACTAGTACACCATACACTGAAAATAAACGGGTGGGTACTTCCTGTTAGACTCGTTTTCATAGAAGAAATATATTTTACTTTATTATTCCAAAATCTATAGAAAACAAAACAAGTGGGCAGAAATTCGAATGACGTACTTCATGTACACCAGTCCCTTACAGTAAAAGACCGATGGGTTATTTTTTCATTGGGGTATAAATAACGTTACACCGGTTCCCACTTTAAGACTTACAGATTGCTTTAAGATGAAAAACCACATATTACTTTTCCTGTGCAGTAGCATGTTTATTTATACTATGTTGATTATTCATACTGTGTTTATTATTCATACTATGTTGATTATTCATACTTATTAATACTATATTGATTATTCATACTATGTGCAGAGGTATAGTTTTCAGTGATTAAAGTACACGATCTTCCTGAAGGGAAGCAAAGCATTGTGTTTCTGAGATGAATAGTCAGATCATCTACCAACAGTGCCTTCAAGATATGAGGAGAGATCAAGTTACGATTACTTCCGGTACCACATAATTGACACATGGCAGGTTTAGTCGAGGACGACTTTTGCGTTAGCATTGCATGTGTACTTTGATCGACATATTTGAATAAAGCCATACTTTATGTAGGCCCTACAGAACGGAGCAAAAAGACATGTATATTTGTAATCAAACCAAGCTAAATCTTGAAACCGAGATTTTCAAATTGTACGTAGAAATGGCATTGCATTTCAAAGTGCTCCATCGGTAACTAACTTTATCAAAAATAGATATGTATGCATAAAAAACTGACCTTTCTGACGTAAGCCTTTTCCAAAGTTAAGGTACGCTTTGATCCCAAAAAACAGACTGGTAACCCTGACAACCAGGCAGGCACCGGCGGCTACAAAAACTACGGCGTTTAAAGATTTCTGCATCTGTGTGTTGTCGTTAGACTGCAAGGTTTTCGCTGCCTTGAGAAATAAAATTAATAGAATTAATGAGTTTATAATTAAGAGTACAAATTTAAGTATTACAGTTGCAGCATCCGCTTAGTATTATCTAGAGGATAGTTGTTTGCTTCAGCGAAATAGCGTTTGTATTTCCAAAGTGAACAACAAAAAGTGATATTTTCACGAGTGGCGTTTTTATTTTATGTTTTTCTTGACAAAATAATCAGGAAAAAATTTGGAATTAAAATATTTAATATACCCCGTGGAGAACCCCTTAATAATAACAACCGCATTACTGATAAAACAACAAAAAATGGTTTATTTCAGAGAAAAGTTTTGAAAAAGTCATATCTATCTTTATTATTCAATGAAACTGAAACATCAATGTATGAGAAAGAAGTTGAAACAATTTTTAAAAACATGTCTGCACTTCGTCACACCATGAAGCGCGGACTAATACTCAATGAATTAAAATGGTAATCCGCAATTATCACTTTTATTTCACTGAAAAAGCTCTATAATTCACGGGAAAACATAAAATAAACATATATAATGATTATATACCGAATCAAAACATTACGACATTACAGACGTATAAACTGACGGACGTACTGATGTATAACGGACGGACGTTTTAGTGGAAGTGTTTCGAACTTTAATAAAAACAGGTGTTTCGTATTTCCGTACAGATTCAATTTTTATGCCTCAGTCATATATAATGTCACGTTTTGGTTGCTACGTTTAGCTTTGTTTGGAAACATGGCTACACCGTGGGAAAACGTACTACAACGTGGCAACAACGTGGTGAGAACGGGGTACAACGTAGTATAACTTAACAAACACGCAGCAAAAATGTAACAGAACGTGAACATAACTCTTTTGCGTTTGTTGACACGTTACGCTGCGCTATGTTACGTTGTGGCCTCATTGCTCCCACGTTCCGTTTGCTGCGCTATGCCACGCTGGGTCATGCTATGATACGTTTTAATACGCTGTACAACGTTATGAAATGCGTTATGCTACGGTGGCCTACGTTATTCGACGTTGTGGTACGTTTCTGCTATGTTGTGGTACGTTTTGATACGTTGTGGTACGTTATAATTATATGATACGTTCTGCCGCATCAAGGATATCATATGCCATCTGTTAGAGACCCCACATATAATATTCCTCAGTCTAGGACCTCAAATCTTTTCTGATATTGCTTAAGACTATAAGGGCTAAGTGCTGAACCTCTACCATGAATCTCAAACTGGCGAATGCTGCCCTAGGCCAGGACCAAGACATGCTGAGAAGTATAGTGATGCTCCGGAGGGAATAGGATAGAAGAAGAAGGGGAGCGCGGGACCCGCGCATTATAAAGTGCAGGGACTGGCTCCGAGGATTTCGGCCAGTACCACCAAATCATTGAAGAGCTGAGAAGGGAGGATGTGACCACCTTCAACAACTTCCCCAGAGTTGACCCCCTACTATTCCAAGAGCTGAAGGACAGTCTGACCCCAAGATTAAAAAAGCACAGCTGGTTCAAAAAGGCGCTGCAGCCTGTCTGAAAGTTGTGGTCACTCTCTGTCACCTTGCCACTGGAAACAGCTACCACTCGCTGATGTACTAATTCAGAGTAGCTCACAACACCATTTCCTACATGGTCAAAGAAGTGTGCGAGGCCAGTGTGTGACGAGTTTAAGCTAAACGTGGTTGAAGCATGGCGGCAGCGATGCATAGAGAAGTTTAGCGTGGAGCAACGTGGCGACAACGCGGCGACAACGCGGCGACAGCGCGGCGGCAGCGAGGCATAGCAAGAATTTTATATTCGTTGTCCCCTCAATTGTATCACAGCGGGACTACGAGGTGACAACGTTGCACATCGTGCCACCCGGCTGAAATTTCCTAATCGTGGGTGTCAGAAACGGGGCACAACGGCGCAGCCAAAACGTGACATTATGACTGGGGCATAACTACTGTATTAACAAAAGGCAATTAATAATGAAATAAAAGGGAAAATAATGTTAAAAAAATAGTTCGTTCTAGAATGAAATTACCTCTACAATAAGATAACAGGCATAAACAGGCATCATGATCCATATCACAGAATATACAATGGCGATGGGTTTACTCTCTAAACGGACCTGTAAAGTAAATAAAAACAGTTTAGTACAAGGAATACCAACTACATGACTGTATTAAAAGTGTTACGTTGTCGCACAGTTGATTTTGGATTTGTGTTATTTACTGTTTTCTATTGGTATCTGATCTTTATCTACTTTTCATGCATCATTTAAGTTGCATATTATACATGTGTATGTCTCTTTAAAGGTCAAATACCACAGACATTTTGAACATATGACGTATTCGATGCTGCATGACCTACAAACTATTCTTCGAAAACCTATTTTCTGACAATAAGGAAAGTATTCGGCGGCAAACCCTTTGAGAAAATTTGTGCAAGTAATTAGTTTTTTTCTAGGTACATGTATTAAACTCCCGTTTTGTAATTGTAAGTAGGTTATTTGCAGACGGGCACTTTACATCTGCATCGTTCCTGTCAAGGACCTGTAAAATTACACTCCTATCTGCCACAGTCAAATCGGAAACAGGACTCGAACTCGTGACCCTCAGTCAGTGACAAGTTTAGTGATTACAAGTAAGCAACTTTAACCACTCGACAATGGAGGCAGGGCCCAGTATCCTTGACCGTTAAGTCTAAAAGAGTATCTTTATTAATCGCTGAACTATTAACTTTCATCACAAACTTTTGACTGACTTTTTGAAAACCAAAGGGGATATGTCATCTTACAGGTACATGTAAGAATTATCAGATGATCGATTGATACAGTGTATCGTCAAAGGTCTTCAGTGCTAAAGCCTTAACCTGTACATTGTATATTTATATACAAAAGGGCCACAAATTTGTCAAAATCCTTCACAGAGTAATTTTCTCTTGCCTATAGATAAAGGATGTGATGGTAAAGAAGTGATTACAGTTGCAAAGTCATAGTTTAGACAAAACATGGCCTGGTAAGAAAACCTTAACAAGAATAAGGATATTCTAAAGTGGAAAAAAGGTTAAAATTCAGCAAAATTGCTTGAAAGGGTTTTGTAAGCTTACCTACAGACAGAACAAGGATTGCAAGTTGCTGGCAATATCGGTAAAGTATGGATGGGCACGAGAAAGATCAAAGGTTTGGCGTCAGTGAGAAGGATAGCTCTTCTTATTCTAAAACTAAAACTTACGGACAGGTAAACAGACAAGCTGGCGGACAGGTAAACAGACAAGCTGACATACAGGTAAACAGACAAGCTGACGGACAGGTAAACAGACAAGCTTACGGACAGGTAAACAGACAAGCTTACGGACAGGTAAACAGACAATCTGGCGGACAGGTAAACAGACAAGCTAATGGACAGGTAAACAGACAAGCTAACGGACAGGTAAACAGACAAGCTGACGGACAGGTAAACAGACAAGCTGACGGACAGGTATACAGACAAGCTGACGGACAGGTAAACAGACAAGCTGACGGACAGGTAAACAGACAAGCTGATGGACAGGTAAACAGACAAGCTGAGAGGTAAAACAGAGAGACAATAAATCACTGTGATACTCACGGATAAATAACCGGTGAAAAATGAGCCAAGGCCGAAGATGAGCGACAATGGAAGCAAAATTTTGTCCTCCAAGTTTAGATTTTGTCCAGAGGCCAATATCAGCAACGCTAGGGAACACTGTAGTAAAACAAGAGGATCATGACTGCCCTATATCACTCACCTGAGTACAAGTGTACTTGACTCGTGGGTGTGGTAAATTTTGATCCAAGAGTCATGATTTGAACAAAGTAGGATGAAGACTACTAGAAAACGTTACATACCAAATATCTAAGCTCTGGGCCTTGTAGTTTTAGAAAAGCAGATTTAAAAATATTTTTCTATACCAAACGATCCCTAGACAGGTAAAATTGTGATTTGAACAGTCACACTTTGAAGAGGTCCCCTAGACACTGTTACACAATGTGTATCTAGGCTCTAAACCTTGTGGTTTTGGAGGTGAATTTTTTTAAGGTTTTCCTTCATACAATCGACGTCTTTGTTAAACAAGTGACCCCCTGGGTAGAGCCAATATTGAAAAAACTTTGAAAAGGTCTACCTGGCAATGCTACATGCTAAATATCTAAGCTCTAGGCTCTGTGGTTTAAGAGACTAAGATTGTTTAAGTTTTTCCCATATAACCCGCTGTTAAACCAAGTGAATCCCCGGGCGGGGTCATTTTTGTCCCGGGGTCATAATTTGAACAATCTTGGTACAATGTGGATATCGACTAGACAATCACATGCTAAATATCTAAGCTCTAGGCCTTGTGATTTCCTATTGGTTATAGCAAGCAGAGTTCTGCATGAAATGGACATTTTTAACAATTTTGGTAGAACTTCATGCAAGGAACATCCCTGCCAAGATTCAACAACATTGGCCTAGTGGTTTCAGAGAAGATTTCGTTTGAAGCAATTGTTGACGGACGGCAGACAATCACCCATCTTAAAAGCTCACCCTGGCAAAGCCAGATGAACTAAAACACAACAACATGATATAATCCTTAGATATATATTTTCCGAAAGCTAAAGATAAGGATGTCGTTGCACGCTCGTTTAAACAGTTTAAAACTTTTTACAGACGGGGAGCTTTCTTTACAATCGTTCCATACTGTGCGCAAGATGGATGTTCAGTAGAACACTTGTGTCGCCCTCTTACACTTTGTCAGAATAACCAATAATTTCGAGACAAAATCTAAGTACAAAAAAATATCACATTGACCTACACAATTTGGCGGCATCGCGACCCTTTTGTCATAAGCAATACAATTGTAAAGTTTGAAGAAATTTTAAGAAATAGCAGACGGTAGGACGGTCGAACAAAGCAATCCCTATGTATCGCATTTTCTCCGAAAGGGCGACACAATGACATTCAATCAGTGACAGGCGACTCAAGGTTTATGATAAATGTTTCAAAATGTATATGGAAATGAGCTGAATTCGAAAACTTTATTGCAGCAATTTAACCTTAATGTCAAAGTGAAAGTGGCTTAAAAGGGCAGAGAACGCTTCAAGAAATGTAAACGCAGAAAATTTCGGTTTCTGTAGCTTGGAAAACAAGGTTTTTTTTAATTATCTAACTTAATAGTATCTGAGATACCGGTATTTCACTTTATACAAAAAAAAACTAAAATTATAAAACTGTAAGCAAAATGGGCCATAATTTTGCCCAAAATACCCAGAGTTGTGCAGATTGTTTCCACTGATGCAGTTCTGATCACTTTAATTGTATCACAAATACTGAACTTTATAAAACTTTTACTTAAAATCTAAGTTATAAAAGGGCATAATTCTGTCCGAAATGGAAAAAAAGAGCTATGCTAGTGGTTTCCCCTGATGCAGATGTATACTGACAATACGGTGAGACATAAAACTTAATATAAAAATAAAAAAATAAAAACAAACTAGATCTATCACTGAAAGTGATGAACACCCTACTAACACAGTATCAACATTTATGTAACATTTTATGCTTTTATTAATGGACCTGCACTATTTATCACCTCTGTTTAATACAATTCTGACCAGGGTTTTTGAGATTGTGAGCACAGTATTTTATTATATCGAACCCCTATGACCTTCACCTAGTGACCCGAAATATGAACCATGCATAATTAAGCATAAACTTAGCGTACATATTTCCAGGTTCTAAGGGTCTAAAGCTCCATGATTTGCCAAAACAGTGAGTCAGAGTTATGGAACTTGCAATATCTACCACGCTTATATATGATGGTTAATAAATGTTCCAAATTTGGGTAGAATAACTCTCTTATTCGTTGAAAAGTCGCGCTAATTAATTGCCTATTATACAAGTATTGAAAAACAACTGTTTTGAAGGTTTAACGGAACAAACTATGTCATATTTAGTTAATTCTAACGGTAACGTTGCAACGTTTAGCTGAAACTTTAGTGTTTGGAGATCGCAGTACTATAGTACTTAAAGTTTCTAAGTCATTTAAAAATTATCTCGAAGTTTTACGGTGTGTCTTATCAATTAGTTTCTAAAGAAACTGATTCAAACCACATAGCCAGACAAACAGCATCCCGCTATTTTAGTGTATGACGCAAATAAACAGGAAATTGACAAGCCATCTACTTTATTTAAATTAAACAACGTCTTAAGGAAATGCAATAATATATCCGGTTTTTAAAGTATGAAATCTTGTCTTAAAACTGTCAGTTTGTGTGTAAATTCGTTTATTTCAAGTTGATTGCGCACTGAAAATAAAAATAAGCTATTTAACCGAATGTAAGTAGAGTGGCTAAAAACAAAACTGTCTGATATGGTGTACACATCTCACATACTACCCATTCCGGGAATCGAACCTAGATCCGGCGTTGGTGAGAAACAGGTGTGCTTACCATTGCGTTAATCGGACAGTCGGAAATCAACTTACCGATACTTGTAAATCTGCCTTGAGCAGGTCAAAGAAAACGAACATAGTTTTGCAAATTTCTTGTAAAGATGCATGTGCCCCGACGGTTCGAAAAATAAGGTTTTTCGATTCAAGATAATTCCGTGCAATCAGCACTCCCATGACGATCACACATGGGCTCAGGGCCGAGGAGACAATGAGTCTAGCCTGAAATGTGAAAGCTGAATATAACAAATTATTGTACTACTATTAATTACCGCAGAGCAAACAAGCTGCAGGCAATATACATTTACATTTTTGTTTTCGTTGTTATACCCTTTTTCGTGTGTTTAGTGTCCATTTCAAAAGATATCAAGTGTTTATGCAGGCGAGCATTTTACCAAACCATCGTTCCGGGTATGAACCAGTACTTTGACTTCCATTCGCAGTAAGAAACTGTCATCTTTTTGTCAATAGCTCGGCTCGAACCCATGACCCTAAATCAGTGAGAGATTTCAGTAATTTAAAGTCGGCGACTTTTAACTGCTCGATCACGGAGGCTGGACTTTTATCAACCTCATGGTCTCACCGGCAGATGCCCATTTTCGCTAGTACCTTATTGTTACTTGGTATTACTATATACGATGTGGTTTCGGAAGGTGGTCAAATTCCCCGACGATGCCGACTGTGTATATCTACTCTGCATACATATAAAACGACTCTGGATATAACGAAATTCCGAAAATAATTAAGGAGTACATTTTCTTTGACAGTTGTTTCTCCTTCTATATGAAAATGCTATATGGATATTACATATTCCGGTCATAGGGAAAACAATAAATGGCACTAAGAAGTTCGTTATATAAGAACTTTACTGTACATTCTATGTACACTTACATTCTATGTACACTTACATTCTATGTACACTTACATTCTATGTACACTTACAAAAACACCATATTCCTCAATACTGTAAGGTTTCAGATCTAGTAGATACTGACTGAATACATGTAGGTATATCCGTGTTATTATGTATTCATGTATATCATCGGAGCTTTGAGAAACTAACTCATTCTAAAAATACTAAAGTAATCGTTCCTTACCAGTTTGAAAGGTCCTTTGATGCTGATAGCATAGTTTAGGACAAGGTACAACCATATAACGGCAGTCGCCAGTACTAAAATACCCAGTTCATACGGCCTCTCGAAGAACACACCACTCAACAAATAGTAGATACAAAAACCTGTTAATGGGAAAGAGGCTTCTAAATATAGTACAAGGAAAATACTTTAGTTAACACGAATAGAAAATAACCATATTATTCTATTTTATCTCGTAGCTGAATACGGAACTCTCAATGTCACAAAAACAGTATCAGGAAGTTAAATCGAACCATGCACTGTAACAAGAGTAGAAGGCCTTTCATTTCTGCCTCGGTTTAAGTAACAAAATTCACTGCGGGTCAAGGAGGATTAACCGAGTTAATACAGCAAGATAATCCATTGTTTTAGTCTATTCCATATTGATTAAATATGGACGAGACTCACTGTTTAATTAATATGTCAGTATAAAAGTTAAAAATTTGCGTATTTGTGAGGGTGGTAGTATTTTGTTTCAAGCATAGAAAATATATTCCTACAATGTACTTACAGATATTGACGACTAATACCAAGGCAAATGTGAAATCCGCGCTGTCCTTGGACGAGACAACCAGCCTTTCAATAGTTAT
The DNA here is from genome assembly GCA_022818135.1 of Saxidomus purpurata. Classification (NCBI taxonomy): domain Eukaryota; kingdom Metazoa; phylum Mollusca; class Bivalvia; order Venerida; family Veneridae; genus Saxidomus; species Saxidomus purpurata. The sequence goes on from JAFMSR010000004.1 coordinate 30,918,758, forward strand.
CCCCAGACTACCCAGCAAACTCAGCAGACCGATGAAAAGAAAGGCGATTTCTAGCTTAGACAATGTGTTGAAACTGCGGATCTATAATAGAAAAGAGTGCTTCTTTCAATATGGCGGACTCAGTATCATACTGATAGCGCAGGGTTGACCTGTGGGTCAAATGGATCTCAAAATATTGATCGGAAATTTTTTCAAAGTTTTGGTCACTGTGACCTTGACCTTTGACCCACTAATCCTAATATCGATAGGGATCATCTATAATTATGTTGCAGGGAACCTTGTGAGCAAGTTTAATGAAAGTTGAATGAAAACTGTGGCCTTTATAGCGATATCAAGAAAATTCTAACGGACCCCAATATTAAAAGGGATCATCTACATGTCCCCGGGAACCTTCAGGGCTACTAGTATATTAATGAAAGTTGAATGAAAACTGTGATCCGTAGAGCATCACTGTGACCTTTGACCAATTGACGCCAAAATCATTAGGGATCATCTACATGTTACAAGGAACCTTCTGAGCAAGTTTGGTGAAAGTTGAATGAACACTGTGAGTTCGTTATCAAGGAAAAGCTTTCGAAGATCATTGTGACATTGCCCTTTGACCAACTGACCCTAAAAACAATAGGGATCATCTACATGTTAAAGGGAATATTCTGAGCAAGTTTGATGAAAGTTGAATGAACACTGTGACCTGTAGAGTGTTATCAAGGAAAATCTAACGTTGTTCACTGAGACCTTGACCTTCGACCCACTGACACCAAAAATATTATGGTTGATCTATATATGGCAGGGAATCTTCTAAGCAAGTTTGATGACATCTGAAGTAAATTGTGGCCTTTGAGATTGCTTTCGGTGGTCACTGTGACCTTGACCTTTGACCAACTGGCTTTCAAAACTATATGGAACATCTACAAGGTGCAGGGATCCTTATCAGCAAGTTTCATCAAAGTCAAATGAAAATTGCGACCTCTAGAGCGTTATCAAGTAAAAGTTTACGGAAAGACGGACATTCTCGTCCTGCAAACAATTAACAACTTATGTGGGACTTTGATGATATGAATAAAGAGGAATTAATACTATGACTATTAATGTATTAATTTGCGTGCAGTATATAAACATCAGTTGTGCCGACCTACGTCATAGGAAAACTCGGATCATCATTCTTGTGTTAAAAGGATATATTTCGTCTTTTAACCGTAAATCGTTTTATTATGAAGTGCAAATGTTTGCAAATATTAGTGTAAAAAGGTTGATACTGGTTTGGAAAACAAACTTTGACACTGGATAACTTAATAAAACTCTCGACACATGCCGATAAGATACAAATGAAAAACAAACAAACCGTTTTCAGATAGTTTTCTTTAACCTTGACATGTCTTTGCCAGATTCTGTATACACTGAAATCCCAATGTTATTAATACCGAGGAAATTTCTGACATTGCAGCAATATGTGCATAGACCTGTGTGTCGACGATTTTGTGCCTGTTTTTTTTCATTCTGATTATTCATATATTTATCCCGGCCTGCCCTGGGATATTTCCCCGGCCGGTGAACTTGCCAAAACTCCTGACAGATGCAGGTTGAAGACCCAAACTATTTTACGAATAGACCCCTTGGTTCTTTTACATGGGCGGTGCATATATTGCACCGATACACGTGAGACTTCTTAATTTTTAGTTCATCTCTAAATGAAAGGCGTTTCTGAAATTGCCAATGCCCCTGCCGGTCTCATGACTATATAGTCTTACTATTTCCGCTTTGAAGGCAAACCGATTTTACAGGGCCTGTATACATAAAGATCCTTTGTAAATTTGTTTACCTAAGTGCATTTTAAGTAAAAACACTTTTCCCATCAAACGTTTTCTTTAAATAACTCGTAGGCATGATAACTAATGTGTAAATTATAAAACAAATGCATATGCATTGGTAAAAGAACAATCATTGATCATATTACTCACCAGTTTGAAAAAAAAGTCTAAGAAAAATTTTCAACTTAAGAAAAAAACTTAGTTAAGGAATATGTTTTCCTAAGATGCTTTATAAATACGGGCCCAGGTTGACATTTTAAAGTTGTCATCCTTCTAAAGGTCTGACAGTTGAAAGGGGTCACACTGAAACGCCAAATTGATTAGGCTAATGAATATAGAGATCAACTTTAGGCCACAGTACAGATATGATGCATCGAAGTGAAAAGTGAGGGTACATCTTAATGATATCTAGATAAGCTCAATAAAGATTAATGTGTAACGTGACTGATTGATGCCGAAAATGCCGAGATAATTTAATTTTTGATTTCGGCATAAAAATCAAGGACAACTTGCACATAAACCCCTCGTTCAATTAATATCCTCCCAGCCTATTTTTTCATATAAATTACGTTTTCTGAAGTTCTTCAGACTGAAAATAGGAAATAATGAATATTTTTCTTCTAAGAAATGATAATATTTTCATTTAGTGTAGCGCTAAAAAGTGATAACAAAGCCGGACGGGGAGACAAAACCCCCTCATTTGTCTCTACGTCCAGCTAAACCGGACGTGGAGACTCTGGGTCTTCCCGTCCGGGACCAGACGAGGAGACACTTCCGTAATATATACTTCCATATATATTCGTCCCAGGTTTGATCTATCTTTGATTGATCACACAATACAATTTTACTGTGACAACAAAATACAAAATTTTACCCTTTCAATGACGTACTGAACTCAAGCTATAAACTTCCGGGGTCATATTCCAGTAGCATCTTAAGTAAAATCTTAAGATTTTCCTTAAACTGAACAATTTCTTTAAGAAGATAATTTAAAAAGGAGTATGTGCATTGCAACATGTTGAAAATTCATTAAATCTCTATTTAAATGATGGTGAAATTACACACAATTATTCACTTTTATAAGGCCATCCTTAAAAAATTGTTTGTTTGCCCTAACGCGACCCAGAATTTTTTCAGTGGGTAGGTAGGTAGGTCTTTTTTTTTTTTTTTAATTTTTTTTTTTTTTTGGATTTTCAGATGTTTTATAGATGTTGTATTAACTCGGTATTAACTCAGTACATACATTGACATGTATGTTGTATCTTAGATTAATAGCTGACATATTGTACATTTAATATTTGCACCTTTCTTGTCTTAATATTTCTCTATTTCTTCTGTTGTATGTACCTATTGGCTATTAGCACCCCACTGTAGAATGCTATTAACCTGCTTTGTAACATATCTGCATGGGTGGTGGTTTGCACATTATCATTTTAGCCATAAGCCAGGCGCCCAAAGTGCTTAACAAGGCTCATTCCAGAAGTGCTTTAATAGTGTTGTAAAATCATTCAAACCGTAAATTTGAAGAAGTTATTAAGCTATAGAATGTCAAACAACTCAGTGTCCGAGTGAGCCTTGTATTTGGACCTGTGGCCAGGTTAGGAACAGGTTCACATAAAAAATCTATAAAATTTGAACTTCAACATAGGAAAATTAATTTGTACCACTGTAAAAATTTAATTTAATTATGCGGGAACTTACAAAATGTTCAGATAATATCAAATTGAGTGGAAGTTTTTCGTCTGACATTGCCAGGTTTAACATTTAGTTCTGGCTTCCAAAACTCTAAATGCCGCTATTTTGATATTTTGTTTTTCGTCAGGTGCAGCTTTAGAGTTTTGGATCAGCACTACTACAAATCCTTACCAGAATAACAGAGCATGCAAATTTTCATCTAATGTACGTTGAGTAGGGAAATATGGTCATGTTTAGGTCATATATTTATTAATTCATATTTTCAAACCAATTACGATGTTCTACAACCAATGTTGACTACAAAAACCTCGATTTTTCAAACATGAATCATTTTGCTTACATTTACAACGGACTTTCGTATGAGTTCAGAATGCTTGATATTTCCTTTTGATTAGTGTTTAGATGATATAAAGGACGAGTGTAAATATAAAATAGCATTTACCACTATGTTTTTTAATTTCAAAACAAAATTACTTTATTTTCGACGCGGTACATAACCTGAAAGTGTTCGCGCCAAAACGCACGTGGTCATGTAAATAAATAAACTTTCCCTGATCGTGACCGCAATCGAAATCTTCGGCGATTTCCCGCAGATATCCTTTTCCAAAGGTTCGGTGGAATGGCCACGTGATAATTGTCAAATCGTCAAGATGGCTACCAATATGTGAAACTTCTGACCTGCTCGAAACTTTCGGTTTGCTTTACGCTAAATAGATACAATTTGATGTTCAAATTTGGCAAATTAAAAGATTATAGTCTTATTAATAAAATTATTTATTCTTTTCATTCATTTCTTATGAAATACTGAAATGCGAGCGTGTCAGATTTCTGACACGATTATTGGTACGATTTCCCTGCAGAGTGAGCTTCAGCGTACACGTCAGGGGTGCGGAATTCCTAGTCCGACACGGGTTTTTCTGCCCAACTTGTCCGCGGACAAGTCAAAATTCGAGAAAAATGAAATTAATATTGTAAGACAATCCCAGGTAATCCAGCCAGGAACCGCCCGATTTGTTTACAGTTTTATGAAAACCAACATTAATACACCAGTAAAGGCGACCTGTTGAATCAAAATCCATTGAATTACAAAGTTCGAATCAGACGTATTTTCGTTGAGAATCGCCGCTACTGTATACGATCACGGCGTTATGTTTTTTATTGTTTCAAAAAGAACTGAGTTATTTCTTATCAGAATCTAAACTATTTATCACCTTTATGTTGACTTACAATATATATTTCCATTTAAAGTAAGCTGTAATTAGTCCCTTAGCATTTGTCACCAGCGGTAGGTGTGGAAAATGTGGCCTGTCGTAAAGGGTGACGCAAAACTGTTTGCAAACCCAAGCTATGTGACACCACTGACTGAGTAATGTTTGTCAATTTGTGAATGCAAACAAATATTTATCAATTAACACTGTTCTTCAACTGTTCTTTATAAAACAAAACGCGGCGTTCCAACCTGTTCGTGTTTTTGTCATTTATTGTTTCAGCAACTGTCAAAGTCAACGTTTTTCCAGTAATATTTATTTTAATGAATAACATTTGCCGTATAAATTATTTTAACTGCAACCTCCTCCATCATAAAAGATAAAGCTGCAGGTGTCACGAGATCAAAAAACAATCGCCGACGCTATATTGTACATGTGAGTTTTCTTTGATCTTCGAGAAGCACGTGGCATCAAAAAGACCGAGATATTTGACAGTTCGAGACATGTAAAAGTAGCTCTTGACAATATTCTGATAATTTTGGATTATAAAAATAATAGTTTGGAATAAATAATGTTATGAGTAAGTTTTATTTTTGGTGATAAAATATATTGAACACGCTTTACAAAATGTACGTCGGTCGCCAAATCTTTTTGAATTAATATGCATACAACAGTGTGGACACATTTCTACTGAATATAATAAATCTGATTTTTATTTCCCGTAAACCCGTTAATTTACGTGTAAAACCACTGGGAGTGTCGCAAATACACTCCCGCGAAGTGCCGTAATATTTCTCCGTACTCCAAGTCACTTCAGGCACTCCCAAGCTCACTCGGAAGTCCGAGCTTTGCAGAATCCTCTAGACATGTACTGATTAGCATATAAAATAAAAATCGTAACCTGGTCGTTGTTTGTTTCACATAATTTGGTTTTAATGTTGAAATCTGACAAGTGAATTTTTACATCTCACTCGTCCGCGGAAAAGTGAAAAAAAAAAAAAGGATTTCCACACCCCTGCACGTTCTGTAAAGCATAGTCGAGGATAACTGATTGGTATTACTTACGAAAGAACTACAGAAAAGAAATACCGGAAAGATGGAAAATGACAAAAAACGGAACGGTTTTTCTCGACGGCAGAAAAAATTTTTTTGGCTTTCAGATCCCCCAAAAAAAAGTCAGTCGGGAGGATTTTCATCAGTCGGTCGCGTTAGGGCAAACAAACAAGTTTTTAAGGATGGCCTAAGCGAGTTATAATAATTTTAAAAAAATTTTGGACTTAAGTAAAAATACTTAAGAAATCTCTTAAGATGCACGACCCCAGGCTGGATGCTAAATTGCACATTAATACAAACCGTCCAAGTAACGTTTCCTGATTTATGCACGGATTTTTCATAGACAAACACTGTGAATTCCCTACCTTTCCAAGACATGTATCTTTGGTTGATTCAACTGCTGGAATCCCAAGATCGGCAAAACTGATGGGCCCTTCGTTATCCTCCATATTTCAGCATACTAGTTCGTGCGACAAAGCACTTTCATTCCGTAATAATCATAAATCATTCAAAAAGTTCAGCAGCGCTGATTGTGACAAAACTTTAATTGATAAGTAGAATTAAACAACAGCTTGACAGTTGAATAGCTACAGATGTATGTAAGTCATGTATGTATTCACATCTGTATTGCCTCTGTCTTTTTACTCACAGCAGAATATTCCTTAAAAATGAACACCCACAAAAATCAACTAGGAAGTAAATTGAAACTGAAAGTAGACAGGAAGTTGAGAGTAACTTCCCTTTTCGACCTTAACCTTTGGTATTGACCTTGACCTACGAGCTAAACAAAACTTCACACTGACCTTTTGATTGTTTTTAGCGCAAATAGGTAAACATTTTAGCCGATTATTCCCTTTTCAGTCTATTTATGGTCGTTTCTTTGTCTGTCGACGTTTATACAACTAACAGTAAAATGAAATAAAGCCTACTGCTAATTGAAAAGTTGGTATGAATTCGGATAATCACCGTTTCCGGTCAATCCGAATACAATATATTATTTCAGCATCGATTTAGTTCTTTACCCTAGATGTGTGAAAAGATGAATCTTATTATGTGATTTTATGTTTTATTTCTTTACCAACTTTTGAAGGTTGACAATACCTAGATTTGAAAAAAGATAAGCCTTGCTATGTATTTTTATGTTATTCGAATTTGAATATCTCTTTACTATATAGACTAAATCTCTGATGTAGTTATTTCTGTTATACAGGTTATAGAACCTATGTCCCTGTTGAAAGTTGAAACAAAGGTACGAATTATCTACCAAGGTACGAGTGTAGCTGTGAAAAACACTTCGCCCCAAGCTGGATTCGAACTCAGGTCCTCAAGTCAGTGTTCCTACTGCTATTTTTTTCGAGAGTACAGGTACCCCCTGCTGTTAAAATCTGGGGGTAACAGCCAATTATAGGGGGTACTGATTCAAAGTACTTTTGGATTTTTCATATTGATCGCATGCTAAACAGTGCATTATCTGCCACTCTAAATCTTAACTAAATCACGGAAACTCACCTAACCATCGTGTTTAGAATCTTAATTTTGTAAGTTTTTTTTTAAGTCTGTTATTTTTTGCTCATCGGACGATGGAGTGTCCTTTGAAGCTCATGGCCTTTCGACAGGTGAACCCGGTTGACATCCTTTTTGCCAAACCGAGCTGTGTATTTTGATTGTGACTTGCCTCGGTCGTCTGCTAAAACCTCTACAAAGAACTGTAAACAAATGCGCAGACTGCGTTCAATATTTCATATTGTTCGCATGCTAACCACTAAACAGTGCATTATCTGCCACTCTAAATCTTAACTAAATCACAGAAACTCACCTAACCATCGTGTTTGAAATCTTAATTTTGTAAGTTTTTTTTAAGTCTGTTATTTTTTGCTCATCGGACGATGGAGTGTCCTTTGAAGCTGATGACCGTTCGACAGGCAAACCCGATTGACATCCTTTTTGCCAAACCGAGCTGTGTATTTAGATTGTGACTTGCCTCGGTCGTCTGCTAAAACCTCTACAAAGAACTGTAAACAAATGCGCAGACTGCGTTCAATATTTTCAACCAGTTATAAGTTTTATAAATAGCGAACCCTGTACACCAGTCTAGTATGCACAGACTACGTTCGATATTTTCAACCACTTATACATTTTATAAATAGCGAACGATGTACACCAGTCTAACACATGAGATGAGCAAGCATATTCATTCATTGCTAAATTCCAGTAAAGCCAAGTTTGCTAAGTAAGTCTATTCCCAAACAACACGGAATTTGATGATGTTTTACGGTCTATTTTTAGCGATATTTTGGGGATTTCCTAAAATTGACTTGCGATATTTCATACGTGCATTCAGGTAGAGCTTCTGGAATCTACGCGTGAATATTTAATTCTGCGCATGCTTCACATACAATTTTATGTGAATGGGAACACTGTCCAGTACCCTAAGTGGACACTACCAGGTGGCCAAAAATGCAAGCTCAATGGCAATGGCAAGTACAACTGCTGTATTATACCCCTGCTACAGACAACCCCTCCTTACCAGAATTTGTCCTCAAACTCCTATAGTATGAATGTAATTATGAAAAATACTTCGCCCTGATCTGGAATCGAACTCAGGTTCTCCAGTACCCTAAGGGGACACTACCATGTTGCCATATAAGCTAACCCAATGGCAAGAAAGTACAAGTGCCGTATTATACCTCTACTATGAGTTGACTTTTTTAACAGTACATTTCATTAGTTTTTGACCCCTCTGAACTTTTGTTAACCGTACCATAATTAAAAGAAATAACAATTCAATTTGAATAGTGGAATGTGAATCCGTAAAGAGTAACAGAATATAGCACTTTTTGCTACCCTGCATTTCTTTTTTCTTTCAGTATACTAGGGTAAGAGATGATACAGTATGAGTTGACTTAGGTATGAGTTGACATGGAAACTAAATAAATCAGCAGAGACATCATGGAGCTAATGCCAACAGTTGATTCTAAAGAAGGGATATTAAAATAATAAATCTCCTATTTCTATATACTTTATTTTAACAGGTTGACAGGTATGCTGTCTCAGAAGTCAAGGTTGCTGTACAATGTAGGTCAGAGGTTTGGAGGTTTCATTCAGAAGCAGCTAAAGGCAACAGCTGCTGCGGCAGATGTCAACCCATTTTACTATCAGGATATACTAGAAGTGGAGAAGAAACCTGACATTAAATGGAAAAAACTTACAGGTATTATAACAATGTTGACCCTAAAGCCACTGTTGTTTTCAAAAGTTGACACAGATTTACAGATGACCACTTCATTTCAGTAAGGCGAAGATAAAAAATAGTTCCGTTTCCGGTCTCCCTACCTACTACCCTCCGACACTAAACTTTTTATTGGGGGTAAATTTCCAACTTTACGTTATTTTCATAGGACAATTTATTCTAATATGTTTTAATGGCTTATCCCTCCTATAAAAAATAGGGGCTTATAAAGATAGTGACAACCTTCGCTAACCAAAAAAATAGATTTTCCTACCTACCTACCCTCTTTCTTGGGGACAGGAGACTGGAAACAGAACTTTTTGGCCTAACAATTGCTAAACTGTTCACCTGAAAGCAAAATCATTTATATGGATATAAGCACTGTGAACTTCTTTTGCTTGCTCAATTTCAGTAAAATTGGATCTAGAATAAATTCAGTTGTGGAGTTGCATATTTTTTAATACTTATCTATACATTTATAGTTGTTTTAAATTAACATACATTTTAGCTCTCGAACTGTTAACACTATGAGAAAATAATCTGCTCATTGTAGAAAATGCTCCTTTAAAACAGGTTTGACAACAGTACTGTAGTACTTAAAAAAAAGTAAGAAAGCTTGATTGATAAATACTTGTCTGACTGTAGGAGACTATGTGTCTACTTTCGAAGTAAAGGGTAAGAAGTGTGTTCAAGTGGAACCAGAGGCACTGACAATGATTTCTGAGCAGGCCATGATAGACATTGCTCATCTTCTGCGACCTGCTCATTTACAGGTAAAGAATACTTGATAAATTTATTTTCCATAAATGCACTCAGTAAAATTGCTTTTTGTACTAATCCGAGACAGATACATGTAATTCCAGATTGCCTCTCTCTTTCTTTGAGGTTGATTCCATCAGGAATAAGTATAGAGAGCAATTAATATCAGTGGTAAAAACTTTGTTTTACAATTGAGAGTAACTAAATTTGTGCAAACATGACAAATAAAGAAATATGTATTAAAAGATAAGAAAATACAAATTTGCTTTTTGATGCTTTATTTTAGAATTTATTAATTGATGCTGTCAAATTAATTTTTTTTCTTGCAATCCCAAGCAATTTTTCTTTGGTAAATGTCTTGAAAATATTAGGACCAATCTGATTGAAGTGCATAATCTTGCAACAGTTAGATAGCAGTTTGTAGAAGATGATTTTAATCAGATTCAAAGTAAGACTGTGATTTTTGTTTCATCAAAACTCCTGCCCTGTTTGTGGTTGATGCTTGGTAATTAAGATTAATGTTTTCCAGCAATTGTCAAACATCTTGAAAGATCCAGAATCATCGAGTAATGACAAGTTTGTTGCCCTGGAACTTCTGAAAAATGCAAGTATTGCTGCAGGAATGGTGTTACCTGGTTGCCAGGATACCGGCACAGCCATCTGTATGGGTAAGGATATGTTCAAACCCAGTCTTCCCAAGAAGTACCTGTCTGCCAGACATATCGGGCAAAATTTTAGTCATTCAGGCAAATTTTTTATGCTGTCTGACGGAATGTCAAGCACTTTACGGCCTTTATCACAATAGTGTCTGTTTTTCGGTCGGGCAAAACTTGCATTAGTCAGGCAAAGTTTTGTAGGTCAGGCACTGTTACAAAACTTTTCAGGAAGACTGCACACCCGTCACCTGTGAATAAAGACTATTTTTTCAATGAAAATGCATCAGGGAGAAAACAGTGCACTGCTCAGTAAAAGTAAAAAACAACACCTTTGAATAAAAAGCAGTAGGGAGTATAAAGTACACTGTTCATTAATACTATTCATAGCAATAAAAACTTTACACCCCATTTGTTTATGCACTATTGCTATAGTACCCAAAATATGTACATAGTATATCATAATTGTTTGTGTTCTATACGTGGCTTTGTATTGAATGGCAATACTTCTGTCACTTGCTTTAAATGTGCGTGTTTTTATTCTAGGAAAGAAAGGGCAGTATGTATGGACAGATGGAAATGATGCTGAGGCTTTGTCCAGAGGAATCTACAACACCTATACACAGAAAAATCTCAGATATTCACAGGTATGTCTAAACTGCTGGTTGTATATGTGAGACAAGATAATAGTTTACCACAACATTAAACATGATATCGCCATTCAAAGTAACCAAGAGAGACATCAACCACTCATTTAAACTTGATCTACTTGAAAAATGAACATTGCCAAAGTTTTAACAAAAACATATGAATCTGTATCACAGTTTTATAGAGAAAATCAGTTAATATTTTTTGGCCTATCCAAGTAGAAAGAGATTCCACACTTTCTATTATGTACATTTTGATTTATATCTTTTGATCAAACAAGTAATTCAGCACATGTTTTCAAAGCTTTTACTAAGTTTTCAGCTTGGTAATTAAATTAATGTTTCCTTGGTCAAATATTTTGAAAGATCAGAATCATCGTTTAATCTGACTTGTTTGTTGCCCTAAAACTTGGCAAAATGCATTTATTGCGTGCATGAAATGTAAATATTACCTAATTTACATAAGGATATGGATTTACTAGCCTTTTATTTGTCAGCAGAATTGTTCAAATTTTCTAATGCTTCCTAAAGCAGGTGTATTTAGCCATGACATATCGGCAAAATTTTAGTCTGTAAGGCAAATTTATTGATGCTATCTGACCAATGATCAGGCAATTATGACCTTTTACAGCAATAGTGTCTGTTGTTTGGTCAGGCAAAAATTGCTTTGGTCAGGCAAAGTTTTGTGCTTTAATGACTAAATGTCAGGCACTCTTACAGAACTTTTCAGGAAGATTGCAAACCTGTGAATAAAGACCATTTTTTCAATGAAAATGCATCAGCAGTTAACATGCACTGCTCAGTAATAAGAAATTAACAACACTTTTGTAGAGAATATAAATAGCAGTAGCAGAATATAGTACACTGTTCATTAATACTATTCAGATAATAAAAACTATACACCCTATTGTTTATACACTATAATACCCAAAATTAGTAGCATAGTATATGCATAATTGTTTGTGTTCTATACCTGCCTTTTGTCATTGAATGGCAATCTAGTTCTGTCACTTGTATTTAGAAATGTTAGCCTGGGTGTTTTAAAGATTATAGTAATGAATGGTTTTCAGGTGTATTTGGACAGATGGAAATGATGCTGAGGCTTTGTCTAGAGGAATCTACAATACCTATACACAGAAAAATCTCAGATATTCACAGGTATGTCTAAACTGCTGGGTGTATATGTAAGACAAGATAATAGTTCACCACAACATAAAACATGATATCACCGTTCAAAATTACCAAGAAAGACATCAACCACTCATTTATACTTGATCTACTTGAAAAATGAACATTGGAAAGAGCTTCCACGCTTTCTATTATATACATTTTGATTTATATACTTTTAATCAAACAAGTAATTCAGCATAACTCACTCTACATATGTTTTCAAAGCTTTAACTAAATTTTCAGCTTCATTCTTGGTCATATGTTGAAGGATAATATACTTTTAATCTGATTGTTAGTGTCAAAACTTGGCAAAAGCATTTAGGGAAAGTATGTAAATGTAAATATAACATACATTTACATAATGATATAGATTTACTTTGTTTTTATTTGTCAGCAGAATTGTAAATTTTGTTATGCTTCCTAAAGGAGGTGTATCTAGATCATGTATCAGCGAAAAATTCTCAAGATTTTCATTGGCCTTCAGACCAAAGATCACAACATAATAGAGCAACAGTGGGAAAAAATGTCAAATGCAAAAGTTACATTGTACATCTAGGTCTTCAGCTCAAAGGTCAAGGTCACAAATAAATGTCAAAGCACCATATTAGCGGCATTTTCACTGTGAGTGATAGTTGTCATCTTTTATACAGTGTGTAATAATAAATAAGGTACTGACATTTTGTGGAGAATAGTTAATTAAAGCTTCTGTACATAGTCACTCTTTCAGATAACAATCAAGGACTGGGGAAAGTTGTAGATTACTCCAATACTAGAGCATTCAAACATGCAAAAAATGCCATGTCTGTAGCTCGGTGCACCCTGCCCTTTTTTGTCAGTCTAGAACAATCCCTAGAACAATGCCTAGACTGATGGGTCTATTTAGAAATTTAGCTGGGTAGGTGTTAAAGAATGTATGATGTAATGAACTCTGGTTTTTCAGGTGTCAGCTTTGGACATGTACAAGGAAGTGAACACACGGACAAACCTACCTGCACAGATTGAAATCTATTCACAGAATGGAAATCAGTATGATTTCCTGTTTATCGCTAAAGGTGGTGGCTCGGCAAACAAAACATTCTTATATCAACAGACCAAGGCTCTGTTGAATCCTGAGAAATTGCTGAAATTTGTAGATGAAAAAGTTAAGGTATGTATTCTGATTTTATTTTAAAAAAATGGTCCACAGTGTGAAATGCCTGAAATTATCTTTGTCCCTGATTTCCAAATCACTTCCTGGCAGTTTTAGTCAGTATACTATCAAATTATCAGCCAAAGGTCTAGAATAAAGCAAATGCTGTATGAAATGTGTGGCAGCATCACGCTTTACACTTTAAACTGTGGCCATGTACCTTTAAATAGACTTTGTCACATGTACAATGTACAAGAATTTGTCGCTTGAATGCTTGCTTCTTTAAGATAATTCATCCTATAAAACTGTTCAAAACATCCTATGTATTTGTTATATTTTCAAATATTTACAAGCATAATTATGTGAGAATATCTGTCACTGCAGGAGCTATAAATTACAGACAAGAAAAGATCTCATCTCTCCAAAAAAATGCTACTTGTAGAATTAGAAGTTTCACTCCATTTTTGTCTTACAACTAATCCTGTATGCATAATAGTATAGAATTTTTTCATATAACATCGTTGAAAAAATCTTGTACATTTCTGTTGAAAAACATGATTAAGGATGATTCTGCTTGTGTTTCCAGACGCTTGGAACAGCTGCATGTCCTCCGTACCACTTGGCTTTCGTTGTTGGTGGAACATCTGCGGAGTTTAATCTGAAAACAGTCAAACTGGCTTCCACCAAATATTTGGATAATTTGCCTACATCAGGTATGTAAATAAAGGCAGGTTTGATTCAGTTAATTCTCAGATTTCAGATTCTTACTACAGGTCTTTGACAGTTATAATCACTCCTTTGAAAGTACAGAAATTAACCTATTTTACTCTCCCAGTAGTACACAATATCTTGTATGATCACATTTCCTATTTCTTCCTGCCATGTTAGTAAAGAGTACATGTAACACCCATCCAAGCATTGTTTATCAGGTAATAGGCAAGGATACGATTTGTAAGTTTTGAAGCACATTTAATGAACCTTGAAAACTGCATTCGTGGTTTATTGATGTGCATCAGAACAATGATCTGTTGTTTATTACGTAATAAACAATGCTTAAAGGTATAGTATTTGCCTTACAACTGAAACAAAGACAGGAAGTATTCTTATTCTGGAATTAAATGTAGCCATGTTAAATGGATGAACAAGAAAAGGACAAAAATAAATGTATGTGTCACATATCAAACTGTAACTTTGACGTCTTGCCGATGTTTATTGTTCACAGGCAATGAGCATGGAAGGGCATTCCGTGACCTTGACCTTGAAAGCGAAATACATAAACTTACCCAGCGGATGGGTATTGGTGCACAGTTCGGCGGCAAATATTTCTGTCATGACGTCAGAGTGGTCAGACTGCCCAGGCACGGAGCTTCTTGTCCTGTTGGCATTGGCGTCTCATGTTCAGCAGATAGACAGGTTGGCAATTCAATTCACTGACAAAATGTTTGTCTCTAAAGCAGGTGCAAAGTGGTCGTATTAAGTAGCACATGTTGTTATGTTTTCCCTCGTCTCTTGACTGGTTTGTTTTTCTTTATAGATATCTCACTCAGTTGAAGAACATTAGAAATACTTGAGTAATAGTCATGTAAACAAGTCTATACCTATGCATGTTTGTTTAACAAGTCACATCTTATCACAACTTCAGTGTATGAATGACAGAATAATATTTATGGTATACACTAAGACCTAAAAAAAAGATATATGTTTTTCAGGTAATCAAACCCTACCTAGCGAAACCCCCCTACCCTAGAGTGTTTTTTTCTTCAAAAAAATAATTGAAAAAAAAAAAAATTATATGTCCCTACCCTACCTAGCATTCTTGGGACCATTGCCCTTAACACAGATTTTTTTTCATCCAACCTATAGCAGTTTTTGGGAACAAAAAACTTTGCCCCTACCCTACCTAGAAGTTTTGGGGCTGTTGCCCTAAACACAGATGATTGTTTTTTTTGGCCCGTCTTTATAATGTTTTATGTCATTTATACATGCATGATTTAGGATTCATGTACTGAAAATACTTAACGGATCATTATATTTGTAAAAGAAGAACAAGAGGAAAATGGAGTGGAAATAAAAAACAAGTTCAAAATGGAGTGAAAAGAATCCCCAAACAAATGTAAAATGCTAAACATACCTGTCACACATTGCACTTGATAATTTTTTAGTGAGGTGAAAAAGCAATTGCAATAGTAATGTTGTTTAAGAACAGCAGCTAGGTGGCCGGCACTATATTCTATATGGAATTATGCAGGCTCGTTCTTGAATACACGAGAGTTTCAGTGAGATCAGATTAATTTCAGGTCATGTGCTTGGGAGTTTGTGCCAAAAAAAGTATAGACCATCACATCATATACTTTGTTAAGCCTCCTTAAAACGTTGATTTAGTCTTTTCAATCATTTGACATTCCAGTTTGTGACGTCATGTAGCTTTATGCACTTGACTTGTTGCATCTCTCAGTCAAATTTCCAATTTTCATTACAAGTGTGTTAGTTAAATAAACTAATTCTGGATAAAATAAATATCATGTCACATACATTAACAAAGCAAGAGAAATCAGCCAAAGATTAAATCAATAAATAATAATAGTAATTATACTGGGTCCAGTTACCTAGCAACTAATGCTCATTGTTTAGATAGTGTGACATTAACAATATTCTATGCAGTATAGATTTAAATTTCTTTAACCAGCTAAACATCGGTGGTGTAGAGGTTACGGTGCCTGCTGCTTATCCCGGAGGTTGCCAATTTGAGCCCCATTAGGGTCATGACCATACCTCCTCATATGACACCAGTACTGGTTTCTCCAGGAAGGGGACTCCAGAGTGACGCAATAAGCTTCAAGCTTTCTTCACATACAAGCTATAATAAATTAGTATAAACTTATCATCAGGTTGCAAATTACAGAAATCTTAAATGATGATTATGTTGCCAAATTTTATTCTTGTACTTCATTTAGATTATAGGTAAGATAAACGAGGAGGGAGTGTTCTTGGAACAGCTGGAAACCAATCCAGATAAATACTTACCTGAGGTAGATGACAAAGATCTTGGAAGTGAAGTTGTACAGGTGAGCATTGAAGGTCTAAGCTCTTACCCCACTGGTGGCAAATGAGTCTGCCCTTGCAACCAGTGCAGATCATGATTTGTCTGTGTATCCTTGGGGGTTTTTTAGGGGTCTATCCAACAACTGAAGACCACATAAAAAAAGTGACCAACATCACTATTTGTATAAAAAAATTAAAATATGGATAAAAACCCCTACAAACTTTCATTTTATCAAAAATCCACAAAATATGATTGCCACAAACTTGCATGCATTTGCATTAGTGTAAATTAATTAGAACCATGCATTGGCTTTAGATACAGGCACATTCAAAAAAAATATGAGGTTTTCAAACTTAGGTAATTTTTCTAGCGGTTTTGAATGGCAACAGGTATCGTGGCATGCATTCGGTTATGCACAATTAATGATGCTTAAAAATGAAATAGCTTTAAACATAAGCTGACATTTCATTTGTTGAAATTGTCAAAGGTGTCACCATTTGATTTTGTTTTATTTGTTTATTGTATTGTTTTACATACTTTGAAATACACATAAATGTGTAGTAAATATATTGTACATTTATGAAACTGTAAAGATTTTAGTTAAAGTGACATTATGCGCATCTTACTGCACATAGTGTATTTTGGTGACAATTTTATAAATGCAATTTTTTGTTGCTGTGCATTTAAATATGTTAAATTAATGATTATGCAGCATTAGTATTTGAAATTGGTGCTTTAGATATAAAAAAATGGACTGATAAAATGATAGTTGATTGTGTCGTTGTTGATGTTGGTAGAGATTTCAGCAGTGGAAGGGAAGCAACTCCTGCATGCCAGTTGTTCTTTTTCTTTAAATTGACTCTCCCAGTCAAATAAGAAAATCAATATTTGGAAAGTTATTTTTTCATACTGGTAGCGGGAAGAGTTTGGTGTATTGGGTTAAAAGCTATTATTTCCTCTACGCTTTTGTACACACACCATTTTCAGCTGGATTGTTATTTGAAAAAATGCGCATAATGTCACTTTAATAAAATGAACTAAAAAGGAAACATTACATTGTTTTAGGTTAACCTGAACAAACCAATGCCAGAGGTACTAGATTTACTGAACAAATATCCAATTAGGACAAGATTGAGTTTAACTGGGACATTGGTTGTTGCACGAGATATCGCACATGCCAAGTTACAGGAGAGGTTAGAGAGTGGGCAAGGATTACCAGAGTACTTAAAAAATCATCCAGTTTACTACGCTGGACCTGCCAAAACACCAGAGGTAAATTCTTGTTTTACAATATGGAGTCCCTTGATGCAGTGGTAGCATGTTTATCTCAGAGGGTCCTGGGGTCGATCCCCAC
This sequence comes from Saxidomus purpurata, assembly GCA_022818135.1. Classification (NCBI taxonomy): domain Eukaryota; kingdom Metazoa; phylum Mollusca; class Bivalvia; order Venerida; family Veneridae; genus Saxidomus; species Saxidomus purpurata. The sequence continues at coordinate 30,936,506 of JAFMSR010000004.1, forward strand.
CATAGCCCAAGTAGTGGAAGTGTCCAGATGCAAGACATGGATAATTCCACATTATTTTCCTCTTTCTCTTTTTTTTACTCATTTCTAATCTTTGAATTGCTACAGAAGTTGCTAAGTAAAAATTTGGTTGGATTTTAAACTAACTCATTCTTCTGTTATCAATTTCTCTGAGGAGGGGGGTCACTTGGTTCCTATAGACTTAATCATAGGGAAAACTTTAAAAATCTTATTGTCCAAAACCACAAGGCCTGGTACATTTTACATCTGAAATGAAGCATTGTGTAGTGGACTGCTAGGTAGGTTGTTCAAATCAAGACCCCAGGTCAATTTTTACCCTTTCTGAAACACCATTGTTGACCTTGTATTATAGCCAGGTGAGCGATCAAAGGCCATCTTGGCCCTCTTGTTATGATATCTGTTGTGCTTTTCTGTCTATGAACCAAAAGTTTAGCCTTACATTTTCTCCATCTATAATTTTAACTTCTGTTGATTCATGTGTCACCTATTTCTATACCTGTTGTTTCTTCTGTCACCTATTTCTACGCCTGTTGATTAATGTTGACTTTTTCTACGTATATTGATTAATTAATGTGTCACCTATTACTACACTTATTGATTCTTGTGTCAACTATTGGTACACCTATTGATTCTTGTGTCATCTATTTCTACACCTATTGATTAATGTGTTGCCTTTTTTAGCCCGACTATTCGAAGAATAAGGAGAGCTATCCTAGTCACCCGAGTGTCGGCGTCGGCGTAACCACTTATGTTAAAGTTTGCGTACCACCTCAAATATTTTCAAAGTCCATTGACATATGGCTTTGAAACTTTGCACACTTGTTCACCATCATGCCCCCAACCTGTACACAGGAGGAGGTAACTCTATCAAGCTTTTTGACAAAATTATGCCCCTTTTTCTACTTAGAGTTTACGTTAAAGTTTGCGTACCACCTCAAATATTTTCAAAGTCCATTGACATATGGCTTTGAAACTTTGCACACTTGTTCACCATCATGCCCCCAACCCGTACACAGGAGGAGGTAACTCTATCAAGCATTTTGACAAAATTATGCCCCTTTTTCTACTTAGAGTTTACGTTAAAGTTTGCGTACCACCTCAAATATTTTCAAAGTCCATTGACATCTGGCTTTGAAACTTCGCACCCTTGTTCACCATCATGCCCCCAACCTGTACACAGGAGGAGGTCACTGTATCAAGCATTTTGACAGAATTATGCCCCTTTTTCGACTTAGAATTTACGTTAAAGTTTGCGTACCACCTCAAATATTTTCCAATTCAATTGTCATCTGGCTTTGAAACTTTGCACACTTGTTCACCATCATGCCCCCAACCTGTACACAGGAGGAGATAACTCTATCAAGCCTTTTGACAGAATTATGCCACTTTTTCGACTTAGAATTTACGTTAAAGTTCCAGGATGGATATTATTTTATATTGTCAATCACTGAGAATAGTCGAGCGCGCTGTCTACTGACAGCTCTTGTCTACATCTATTGATTATTGTGTCGCCTATTTCTACACCTATTGATTCTTGGGTCACCATGAACTCAGAATTACACTATATGCTTACCACATCCAAAAAATAATTTTATCTGCAAATAGTTGGCATTGCTACTGTAATTCAAATACATTTACATTATCACATTTATTTGCTTTGCATGAAAAGAGTACCTTCATAGACCTTGCGTTATAATACTGTGTCATGACAATATAATTGTCAATGTAAATTGTTTTAGGGATATTCTAGTGGATCTTTCGGGCCTACGACCGCTGGACGTATGGACAGTTACGTTGACATGTTCCAGGCTGCAGGAGGCAGTATGATCATGTTGGCAAAGGGAAACAGAAGTAAACAGGTAGGGTTTGTACATGTAGCTTGTTTAGAGATCTGTCAGAAATGTTCCTTAAATATTGACAAAGCTATTACCATGCATGGCACTGGGAGAGAATTATTTGATAACAGTGGTATTGCTGAATACATGTTTTAGGTTGATTGTGAAACTATTGTATCAAGTTCTTTTGTTCTATATAAAAAAAAATTGATAGTTTCACAATGGGCCTTTGATTTTTCCATTTCCTGTCTAAAGCAATGCAATTAAATCCTGTTTCCTGTGTTTCAATTATTGTTATTTTACAACAATTTTAGATACATAAAATTGTCCTACAACTTGTATTGATTAGTATTGATAGTTGCTTTTGGAATTTTTGTGAGATGACTGACACAGAAAAAAGGGATTGCGAGTATCGCCCTGAGACTGTGCCTTTGAACTCTTGGGTACGGTTTAAAAGACATACCACTCCTCCGCAGACTTTTTATAGCTGAGCCTCTAGTGGTCACATTGATTAACCAGCCACCTTCTCAAAGCAACCAATAGTGATGTATCACAATTCATGTTAAACACACCTTTTATTAAGCAACCACCTATCTGAAGTGACCACTTTTGGTGCATCCCCTTGCTGGATGTATAAGACACATTTGACTTATATACAGAATGTTTTTACATGAAGATTGAGCACTTTATCCAGCATGACTGTGATTAGGGTCAGCGGGTACAGTGAATTGAGTAATGTTCGGGATGATTTAATTTTCACTATTTTCACAAATTTCCCACTTTGCCAGTTTAAAAATCTTGGGAAAGATTTATTTCAAACAGATTTACTAATAGTGAAGTCTCCATTCCCAAATATAAAATTCTCGAAATTGTTTGTCTGCGCACAAAAAAACATGAAATTTTCGTCGCATAAAAATTTACCCAATTTACAGTTTGTCATTGATCAAACCGGTGTTGTACATGTAACATCATACTAGCATGTACATTGTAAGCTTATATTTTATGTCAACCTGTATTGCTTCTTCAGGTTACAAAGGCATGTAAGAAACACGGAGGATTTTATCTGGGATCTATTGGTGGCCCAGCAGCTATTCTTGCAAAAAATTGCATTCGCAAAGTGGAAGTGTTGGAATACCCTGAATTAGGTATGAGCACATAAAATAAATGGATCTTTATAGAATTGTAAGAAAATGATAATAAAGTGATTGAGATATGAATGATGGTAATTAGAAATTTCTGGTATTCTGTACAAAAAAATGATACCAGCATTTGTTTCTATCATGGTTAATTAAAATCCCAGGATCTTTTTGAATTTACTGATTTAGAAAACTAAATTTACTGACAGGATAATGATAGAGCCATGTTCTATTCACTGTAAAACTTTTATGACATATGCCTTCCTTTCCTATTCAAGTTGTTTTGTCATGTGAAATAATTGTCAGAAATTCTTTTTATTTTTTTGCAATATCATTAAGGAAGATACTGTGCTATTTTTCTAACATGTTCTTTTCAATTCAAAAAGCAAAGTTAGGACTGTTTTTGGTACAAATAAATGTCATTTCTGCTGGTACGCCATCTTTCTGGGTAAAATTAGAGTTACTGGTACCTGTAATTGTGGTCCTGGGACTTTAACATGAGAGTTTGACAACAACATATTGGACCATTTTTTGACAAGTTTATGTTGTCAATAGAAGTATATTTATCTTTCTAGATTGAGATAAAAACCTATATTTATATGTCTTAATCTCGGAAAGAAGAACGAAAGTTTTTCAAAACTGTTGCATTACTTATTTTTATGAGCCTCATTTCAGGAATGGAGGCTATTTGGAGAGTGGAAGTTGAAAATTTTCCAGCATTTATTGTAGTTGATAACAAAGGAAATGACTTCTTTGATGAGTGGCAGGTGGAATAGATTCTCTGAAAAGACCTGTAATGAAAAAAAGACGGTTTACTTGTGATATTATATAGTCAATCTGATACCAGGTGTCAGTCAAGTGGTTTCAATACCAGTCCAAAATGGAATTTTACCTGTGACAAATAGATACACGGAAAAAGCTATATCAATTCTATTGTTATATTATCGGGTCAGGCCCTACTGTCGTTAGGCCTGGTCTACTGTCGTTAGGCCTGGTCTACTGTCGTTAGGCCTGGTCTACTGTCGTTAGGCCTGGTCTACTGTCGTTAGGCCTGGTCTACTGTCGTTAGGCCTGGTCTACTGTCATTAGGCCTGGTCTACTGTCATTAGGCCTGGTCTACTGTCTGGCCGGTCTACTGTCATTTGGCCTGGTCTACTGTCGTTAGGCCTTGTCTACTGTCGTTATGCCTTGTCTACTGGCATTAGGCCTGGTCTACTGTCGTTAGGCCTTGTCTACGGTCGTTAGGCCTGGTCTATTGTCATTCGGCCTGGTCTACTGTCATTCGGCCTGCTCTACTGTCGTTAGGCCTTGTCTACTGTCATTAGGCCTGGTCTACTGTCATTCGGCCTGGTCTACTGTCATTCGGCCTGGTCTACTTTGGCCTGGTCTACTGTCATTCGGCCTGGTCTACTGTCGTTAGGCCTGGTCTACTGTCGTTAGGCCTGATCTACTGTCGTTAGGCCTGGTCTACTGTCGTTAGGCCTGGTCTACTGTCGTTAGGCCTGGTCTATGGTTGTTAGGCCTCTTCCAGTTTTAAGGCCTTGAGATGCTTATAATTAAACGCTTTATTTTTCTTACATATTTATATTGAAGAAGTCAATATCAGGCTTTGAAATAAGCCGTTAAGGTCTGAAAATATTTTATCAATAGCAGGTCTGATGATACTCGGACTTCAACAAAATAGTGAGGTCATCACATCTCTAGTGAGGTCATCACATATGTAGTGTCGTGTTAGTTACATGTGTTAGAAGAGTGAAAGGGAAAGTTGGAAGGATACTAAGAAATTAACTGTAATGAAATAGTCTTTACTTGTGGTAATAGCGCTAAGGCCATGTGCATGTTTTACGAATGTTGTGAAGACAAAGGTGGACCAGATGTTAAAGATTTTGTTTTTTTTCTGATACTGCAGCGGAGATTAAAATTTAAGTTTACTTCTGTGTTGAGTATTATACTGTTATTTTGATAGATAAACAGGTTTGAGTAATGCTTCAAATGTATGCAGGCAGTTTATATAGTCTTTGTGTTAATATTATATACAATGTATGCCGGCAGTTTATGCTTTACTTATTTGAATATGTTAATTTTTAAGATTTATCGTTGTGTAGATTGAAATCTTAAAAAAAAACTTAATTTATGCTTTCTAAATGTGTATTGGCTACCTGATGAGAAAGAGAAAAAAGATTCCCCTGTGGTCCAGTGGTTACAGTAATATTCCAGTAAACCACTGTGTATCCTCACTGGTATGAGTCCCAGCTAAGATCTGACATGGAGCCACCTTGGTGCAGTGGTGGAATGTTTGTCTCTGGACTATAGGATCCAGGGTTGAATCACCATCTAGTATTTATCCAAACAATTTGGCAGTAAGGTACAGCATGGTAAGTTGTATGTTACATCTATGAGAAAAAATGTACAACATAAGTTGTGAGTCTGATTTGCTGTAGGATAATGCAGCAAGTACATCAAAGGTCAAGGTTACCATAATTTTCGGACAATATTCCGCTTCACTTTATTGGTCGCACCCCTATATTTTTACGATTTTAGAAACAAAAATGAATGTATAGATCGCTCCCCTGTATTAGCCACAGCCAATACTCTGAATATGATGCATATATCCAGGCTTTTAAAATGAGTAAACAGTGTGTGAGTATCACCCCAGATTACTGCTGATACAGTAAACTCCGTAAAAAAACAACCCGGTAAAAAAAAAAAACCAAAAAAAAAAAAAAAATTTTTTTTCCCGGGTTTTTTTTTTTTTAAAAACACCCCCCCCCCCCCCCCCCCCCACACCCACCCCCCCCCCCCCCCCCCCCCCCCCCCCCTTTTATATAAGTTTGTAACTTAACCAAGGAAGGCTAAATGGGTTTGAAAGTATTGGTTAAATATTTGAACTGATTTCGAACAGGGTATAAACCTAAAATTCCCACACTATGCACTCAAAACACCAATTCAAACAATAAGAGTCATATAAGCAGTATAGGCTGCATGTAGGAAAATTCATCGTTTTAATATGTATAGACAGCAGCCTTTTGTCCAGAAATTACGGTACAATTTAAGCATGCATTGGATTGATGCTGCCTCTCATGAACTTCATTATAAGTGTTTGTGAAGACCTATATCTCTATATTTTCTCTTCTGCAATACCTTTAATTTTGTTAATATTTAATTTAGATTGTTAATATAATGACAAGGTCTGTATAATCCTTGATTTTGTTGTCTGTTTGATGTATGAATTGAATGCCTATTGATCCTGACTGAATTAAGTACATTGTCGTTAAAAAAAAGAAAGATATATATTTGTGTCTCTTCTGTTTTAACATATTTAGGCTCTAAAGAAGAAGGGTTAATTATGACCATTGTCTATCAGACCTTTGTCTCTATCAAAGACTGCTTTACAACCACAGTGTCTTTAAATATCAACTCCTCTCATAGACTCACACCAAGATCATTATTCGCTCAGACAAGATCATTCACCCCTCAAACCAAAGTCTGCCTCTCAAGTAAAGATCCTACTTCTCTCAAAACAGATCATTCTGTTCTCAAACCGAGATCATTCTCATCAAGCAAGATCATTTTTTGCTCAAACCAAAGTTATTTTCTCAAACCTAGATTATTCTCCCCTTATACCAAAAGGTTTTCTATCAAACCAAGATAATGCTTCTCTCAAAACGAGATCATTATCTCAAACCAAGATTGTTCTTCTTTCAAACAGTGTTCTTGCGTGGATTCAAGATTATAGTCCTCTCAAACCAAGATCATTCTCTCAAACCAAGATTTTTTTCTGAAAAAATCATTTTTATCTCAAACCATGATCATTCTTTTTTTGCAAACCAAGATCATTCTTCTCCAAAACTAAGGGCATTCTCTCAATCCAAGATCATTGTCTCACATCAAGACCATACTTCATTTAAACCAAGATCATTCTTAAACCGATACTGACCCTGTAACAGTGTGCTGTGTGGGCAAGAGCATTCTCTCAATCAAAGATAAATAGTTCTCTCAAAACAAAGTCAACAAAAGTGATGCATGCCTTTTAAGATAGTACACGTTATAGCTTGCCTTAAATAAATATAACTCGAGTACAAAAGTGTATGCGTCTTATAACTTAACTCTCAAAGATAGAGTGTGCGTGGGTCTTGTTGCTGGTAGATGTTTTATTTAAGGATTATCTCGCTACCACAGGGCAATTCAAGGGGCGTGATGATAGTAGAATGGCTAAGCTGGTGCTTGTCCCAGTCACAGTATAAAGACACATAAATATTTTTATCCTACCATCACTGCTTTATTTGTACAAAATCGGCCTGTCGTATAAACATGAGGTTTACACGACAGGCAAGCTTTACACGACATGGCAACGGTCTGCCATACTGACATTCTTTCTTTAGCCGCCATTTTTAAACTTTTAATCGACTATCAAAGTGATTTTAAAACACTACAACTCATATCAGTGTGCCATTTTACACATACTTTTATAGCTAGTACTTATATTGTCATTTTGTACAAAATCAAAGATGAATGACAAGTCTTAAATCATTTAGGACAGCATTACAAAAAACTTTCTTCACTGGCCTTAGCAACAGCTGATGACGGACTACTTTCATGACCTAGTTTGTCGGTCATGAAGTACATGTAAACAATTAAACATTGATTAAAATGCTGACACAATAAAAATAAAAACATGAGTTTTCTTTTGTATACTGCAGTAATTATTTAATTTTCAACATCAAATGTCATTTTCAAAATACATAAATACTGGTAGATCTAATCATGATTTTTTCTCAATTAAGAAAATGCTGTATTAAATTGTCAAAATTAACTGTTTCACCGTTCTTAATCTTTCTCTCTCTGCCAAAATATACAGTAAATGTATCTGAATTTAACTAGAATGAACTAGAACTGTGGAGAAAATTGAATGTTTATGCACTTTAACAGCCATGATGTTGCAAGTTTGTGTAAATATATTTAATTCTTGAAAAACTGCTAATATTTAAGAAAAATGCATGCAATCATGATCTTCTGATAAACCATTGCATGTTGTTGCATTTAAAGGGTTTATCCCAAGCATGATGTTTTTATTATAAAGACCCTGACCAAATGGTTAAATATCCAAGTATTTGATTGAAAATTGAATGTCTGTGCACTTTAACACCCATGATGTTGCAAGTTTGGTGATAAACCATTGTTGTTGAATTTAAAGGGTTTATCCCAAGCATGATCTTTTTATTATATAGACCCTGACCAAATGGTTAAATATCCAAGTATGTGATTGAAACATGAACTGTGGTAGGGCCTATAACCAAAGAGTCACTCAGTGATCATTTTCATGTAGACATGTTATTCTTAAAATTTAATATGCCAGAAACATTAATCTCCATGCATCACAAAGATAAACAAGAACTTATCAACATTTAGCCATTTTAGTCATAAAGTCACTGATCAGCATCTATGTCTTACTTTTTAAAAGTTCTTTTTAATAATTTTCAGCTTATCATACATTGTAAGTTATGATAAGATCTAGGTGATATTAGCTCAACAAGTTAGCCTATTGATTGAGTATTGAAATATATATATTTTTTTGTCACTGGAAGGATTGAAGTTTGTCAGTATTGCAAGATTTGAAGTCCTTTATTTTAATATGATATTGTACAATATTGTTTATTTGAGTCATTCAATCACTGTGTCAATCATTCCATCAGGAAACATCTGGTCCAGAAATTACGGGATCACAGTATTTCTTGAATAAAACTTAAAAAGATGTTATTCCAAAGCTATCATTGAATACAGTTTGTATCCTTGTAGTCTATATCTGGCACGAATGACTCATATTTGAATCTATGTTCCACTTGTTTTTAAGCCCCCGAAGGGAGGCATATTAAAATCGCACCGTCTGTCCGTCCGTCCGTGCGTCCCCACTTACAAATTCGTGTCCGGACTGTAACTCTGTCATGCATTGAAGGATTTTAAAATAACTTGGCACACATGTCTAGCACATCAAGACGACGTGTCGCGTGCAAGACCCACATCCCTACCTCAAAGGTGAAGGTCACACTTGGAGTATGAAGGTTATGGAATCCTCTATATATGCACACATTCGTGTCCGGACTGTAACTTTGTCATGCATTGAAGGATTTTAAAATAACTAGGCACACATGTCTAGCACATCAAGACGACGTGTCGCGTGCAAGACCCACGTCCCTAGCTCAAAGGTCAAGGTCATACTTAGAGTTTGAAGGTAATGGATTCCTCTATATATGCATATATGCACACATTCGTGTCCGGACTGTAACTTTGTCATGCATTGAAGGATTTTAAAATAACTTGGCACAAATGTCTAGCACATCAAGACGATGTGTCGCGTGCAAGACCCACGTCCCTACCTCAAAGGTCAAGGTCACACTTAGAGTTTGAAGGTAATGGATTCCGCTATATATGCATATATGCACGCATTCGTGTCCGGACTGTAATTTTGTCATGCTTTGAAGGATTTTAAAATAATTTGGCACAAATGTCTAGCACATCAAGACGACGTGTCGCGTGCAAGACCCACATCCCTACCACAAAGGTCAAGGTCACACTTAGAATTTATAGGTAATGGAATCCTGTATATATGCATACATTTGTGTCCGGACTATAACTTTATTATGCTTTGAAGGATTTTAAAATAACTTGGCAAAAATGTCTAGCACATCAAGCGGATGTGTCCATGCAAGACCCAAGTCCCTACCTCAAAGGTCAAGGTCACACTTTAGTGTTTAAAGTAATGGAATACTGTATGCATGATTACTCTGTCATGCATGGAAGGATTTTAAAATTACATAGCACATTTATTGAGCACATGGAGAGGACACAGACTGTGAGGCACCTCTTTCGGGGGCATTCGTCACTTGTGAGGGACAGCTCTTGTTTGCAACTTGTTTTGTTCCAGCCCATCTCTAAGCCAAGAGTCCTGTTTCCAAAGAGAAACAAATGATTATCGAATCTTCTATCAGCAACTGTTGACTACATGCCTCAGACCAACCGAGTCAGTATCAAGCAACTAAGCGCGTCCCGTAGATATACATGACATTTCTATTTATCACAGTCAGCTCCAGTCCAGGGTCCAGTTCAGCGACACCCCACCCACTCGCACTTATAGCACATATTAGAATCTATACAGTTTTATGGTGCAGTCTTCAGTGTTCAAAATGTCCATATTAAATGCAATCAGTAAGTAACCGTGGTTATCACCTGAATGGCTAATAAATGTTAAAATCCTGTATTTTTAGTGAATATTTCACGTCATCACTGCTCATGACACATGTTGTATTGACTGACGTCACTGATATGACTAGCATAGTAGCAGAAATTAATAAAGCATACCAGTAAAGTTTATCTCATTCAGTTTAGAATAGCTTAAAATAACAGTTTTAGGTGTTGAGCTATTTAAGTTTTATTTTTCTATGATGTTTCACTTCAGTCTAACACGGACGTGTTCGTGTATGGTTGGCCATCGCCACCAAAAATAATTAAGCCGCGGTAAAAATATTTTAGCTCCGGCATAAATATGATTTAAGCCGCGGCATAAATATTTAAGCTCCGGCATAAATATGATTTAAGCCGCGGCATAAATATGATTTTAGCCGCGGCTAAAATCTTTCAGCTCCGGCAAAAATCTGATTTTTTGCTGGCCAACGTCACCAAAAATAATTGTTTTAGCCGCGGTTAAAATATTTAAGCTCCGGTAAAAAACCGATTTTAGCTCCGACAGAAGTGTTACACTTTATTTTAGGCGCGGTAAAAAACGAAATAATGTGGCCGGCCTTGTCAAAAATAAATATTTATGCCGGAGCTTAAATACTTTTACCGCGGCTAAATGAATTATTTTTGGTGGCGATGGCCAACCATAGCCGGCCTTGTCAAAAATAAATATTTTAACTCCGGTGTAAATCATATTTATGCCGCGGCTAAAATCATATTTATGCCGGAGCTTAAATATTTTTACTGCGGCTGAATTAATTATTTTTGGTGGCAATGGCCAACCATAGTCGGCCGTTGTTAATGAATATTAAATATTTATATCGCGGTAGAAATGTATTTACCGGAGCGAAAATAATTATTTTTGATGACAATGGCGAACCTATTCAGCAGCTGTCACTCAATATTAAATACTTTATTCGCGGTAGATTAATGCCGGGGTAAAAACATTTTAGCCGCGGCTTAAATCATATTTATGCCCTGGAGCAATAATATTAACGGAGTGTGAAACGACGCAAAATCTCGCAAAATTCGTGGCCGTCCGTATTCATACGCGTCATAGCGACAGACAGTTTTAAAGCTGGAATTTATTCTTAATTAATAAAAAAAAAATAAAATACACCTTTATGTAAAAGGTAGGATAAGAAGAATATTAGGTTACCGTCTTAGTGTGATTGAATTTATTAGGCTCGTCTCCGAAATGTTTATACGGCTCGGCAAAGCCTCGTCGTATAAACCTTTCTCCAACTCGCCTAATAAATTCAATCACACTAAGACAGTAACCTAATATTCTCTACTTTTTTACGCCTTAGCATGCTTTCAGCTCTCTATAGAACTCGGGTCATGTGATAATCTCAAGACGGAAGTAAGGTAAATGCACCATACCGGTATCTATTCGGCCCATACATGAAATTTATTGAGAAATATAACCCGTTGTCCGGTTTGCAGTAAAACAAACCCGTACCTATAGTGTGATCACATGACTTGTTAGTTTATACTACAATTTATTTTAGCTGATTGTGAAGAAAGGTTGTAACTTGTCGACTTGCTCTCAAGTCCGCTTCCTGAAAAAAAAACAGTATTGGTTTCATATGATGAGGTACGATCGTGACCCCAGTTCGACTCGAACTCGCAACCTCCGGGATGAGCGGCAGACACCTTAACCCCCTACACTTATTGAAGCAGGTTTGTGCAGAAATTGGCAATTTTACTGACTTTGACTTGGGCAATGCAACTGCTAATTAAGGATATTTTCTCCTGAAATAGCGTGCGTATATCTTTGGTTAAGACTGAATGACCGAATGGAAATGGAAACTTTTATGTATGCAACGTTTAGATTTGTTGAAAAATTTATAGGATGATCATTAATCGAATCGCTTTTGAAATACTGAAAAGGAACTACATCTATATCAATAGCGTTTTCTTTTCCAAATTCTTCTCGGTGTCAAGAGTAGTATAGGTGTCGGTTTGGCGTCACGAACTGCGCATGCGCGGCGGCCATGTTGAATGACATTAATGATTAAATCTAATTTTAAGGATGTACTGAACTGAAAAGTGGAATTTTTATAATATTTAACTTTTTTTGTAACATTGTTATTTTGAGAGTTGGATGTATGGGCAATACAAAAAACACAAAAAAATGATATGTTGCTGCGCTTTATTTTTTGCTAGATTCATTTATGAAAGCCTTGTGATATGCAAACAGTTTTCTCATTTAAGCACATGGGAAAAGTATGTTTTCATGCAAATTACCAATATTTGAAAGATGATATGCTAATTCTTTTTTTTCTTTGTGGTTAAGATCACATTCTGAGTTTATTTTATCCAGATATTTAGAAGTTCATATTATATTTTGTAATTAAACCCCAAAAAAGAGACCTTATTTTGCCCGGATGAGAACCCGTATTTGTCAGGTCTAAGAACAGACAGTTTCAAAACATTAAAATAAAAAAACACATATTTATAATATTTAACTTTTTCTTTAAACTTCTTCAGATGATGGAGTTCACCATCAGCTATCAATATTTGAGAAGAAAAGTATAGGTCGCTGATCAAAATTTTGAGTTTTTCTTGTTTGAATTACCTCCCTTGTCTAAAAAAGTGTTAAAAAATGAATATGTATTTATTTAATTTTCAAACATATCTTCAAATGCAATAAAAGTATTCCAAATTGTTCTACATATTTTCAAAAGAAAATGATACTATTAAGTTTCAAAATTAAAATGTATAAACGGTTGCCATGGCAACAAAAAAAAAAAAACATGAGAAGATTGCTTGTCTTCCACAGAAACAGCTTCTAAATTCATTTTTAAATTGCAGTAATTGAGCACAAAATTTAGCAAAATCCTTGATAAACAATTATTCATGTGCTAATAATGATTATCTATTATTTTGGACCAATAACTTAGCAAAAGGATTGACATCAAGTAATACTGCTCTATTTTAGTTCCATGACATCAGTTGAAAAGATTGAAGCTGAAAATGAATGCAAATTTCAATGTCTATTATGCTATGTTTACACCTGACTTTTTAAAAAATGATTTGTTTCATCTTTAACAACAATAAAGTATACACAAAATTTAACATGTTAAAAGTGAAAACAATGTGTAATATATGTGGCCATGAAAACTCTGAATAGTTTTATCACAATAGTCATTGCATACAAATACAATTTCTGGTACTGACACTGTCATTTAGAACAGATGTGTTTCTAAATTCATGGCAGTAGTTTGAAGTTCCTTTGCAGAACTTTGGCTGGTTATGAAAGGTACAGAATATCCACAACTCCATGAACTCTCCTACTCTTTTCAAGACTGCTGTAAAGTAGAAGCAATATCTTGTAAGCATTGTTCCCATCACACCTGAAAAAAAGTTTTTTTAAATGAATGCCATATTGGCACTTTCTGGTTTTATATATGACATACTTTTTAATATATGACTTTAATTTAATGCACTTGGGACATTTACAGAATATTCCAAACCCAAAAGTTAACAAAAATGTAAGCCTGGCTTTACTTTTTAGTAATTATATATAAAACATCAAATTCAGAGTAGAGTTGTGTAACTTTTTACCCCTGTCAACTCAGTAAGCTTGACATATGGTACTTTACTGATGTAATATTTAGTTAAAATGCAAATAATAATAAATAATTATTTAGATTACCTTCTACAGATCAGGTTGAAGAAACTTCTGTGTGTCTAGCTTCCATGTGGCTTTAAATCTGTACTGCAGATCTAGGTATTGCACATGCATGATATTCATGGCCCTTTACATGTCAAATGACAGTTTTTCATTTTTTCCTGTAAAAAATGTCCATATGCGGTTACAGTTTGTCCTGGAAATGATCATGAATAATGGATGAAAAGATGTTACATCTCTTTTGTTTATCTCCTAAATTTCAACATTGTACATCTTTTTTTTCAATCAAAAAAATAAAAAAGGGATCCTGCAACCATGCCATTTTATAATAAACAGTTTATGAACCTTTATTATTTTGACATTTTTAAAATAAATTATGAAACTACCTTGTAAATAAACAGACTGAAAACAAATAATATGAACAAGCAATATCTGAGTGCAATCAGTTTTTGTTGGTCTACATACTTGAGATATGTAAGTACCATAGTACAATAGATGAAAACATCTACTTAGAGAAAAGTGAAATGTTACATTTTTTTTGTAAATACTGCAGTACATCTTGGAATGTTTACAAAATAGAACATTGTCACATCCATTTTCTTGAAATATGTACAATTTATGCAGAAATATCTCTTACCTTGTGTCACATCATGCAATTTAATACACTGGAACATCCTTGGAGTCTTAGGGAGGGTCAGCCTGTAAGTTAATTGATACAGAAAAATCAAACAGTGTAATATAATGTTTGCATGTACATGCTTTTTGTGTAAATGGCACTAGGTTAATTACATACAATATTAAGTCAGTGAACATTCAGTATTTGACAATTGATTAGATCATTATGATTCATCATTATAATCATCACTTGAATTGAACTTATTATACAGATAAGAATACAGTTTCTAATGCATACCTTGGGCTGGGTATGGTTAAATATCTGCTTGGCATAATCAAAACAATACTAGAGCATAACATCCTGGCTGCATTGAGCTTGCACTGAAAATAATAGTGTAATAATATGCTGATTATCTCAAAGAAAACAGTTTAAACTTTGAAAACACAGAAGATATGAAGCACATAAATGTTTAAATTTTTGCACTTGGAACTATTACTCATGTCACATTATCTTTGATTTTAATATATCTACAGGTACAGTAGATACAGTATACATTTTCTATGCCATAGACATGCTTTTTGTCAGCAGTATTGTACACTATCCATAATGCTTGTAGAAGCAGTCAAACAGAAAGTCATGTATGAAACATTAAAGATACAGTGACTACTCATATCCAAAAAATTGAATAAATTGTTTTTCCAACACACACATCTGAAATGCACATGATACAATGTATTTATAATAAAAATCTTGCACTAACTTGACCTCTTGTCAGGAAATAATTCAGTTATCAGGGATTATAGATCTATGAAAATAGTCATGCCTGCATCAGGAACTGAGCCTGGATTTTTCAGAATTTTTAAACAATGCCACAATTCACTACACCCTTCCCCTAGTCTAACTATTTCGACTTCGAAGGCAAACCGAATTTATAGGCTGATATTTTATAGTTGTCCACCTTCTACGTCTCACTTTGAAGTGTCATATAGTAAGCATACACCCCAAATACACTGTTCGTTGGGCACTTACCACCGCGCTATAATCCAGTATTTCGATATAGTTTCATTATTACATGATAAAATAAAGGTAAATGATGTCACTAACGCAGATCCCAGCTCAATTTACCTATGTAACACGAACACCAACCACTGAAATCCGAAATATCCATCGTACATGTATACAGCGGCCATTTTTAAAGAATCATGGGAATTGTATTACGTCACTACGTATTCAACTGGGTACAACCGGCAGCCGCAGTTTATTATCGACTAGCACGCGCGGCGTATAAAGAGGATGAACACACCGAAAAAGACATAAGTTTAAATTATTAAAATATATTTATATAAAACTCGTATGTTGATTTATACCTTTATAATATATTTACCCTCACGTGATTTCACTAAATTATTTGTGATTTGAATTTTCGAGCTTTGTGCACACAAATTCTTGTAGATCATAACGATCTATTCAAATTAATAAATGCTTTAAAAAGCTAATAACTATTATGGAAACACATTTTTAAAAAATAAAATTCAGCGTATTTTTGTGTAGATATTCTAATATCAATAGTTGAAAATTGCGATATTTTTTTTAGATCGCCGAAGCGGGAATGTTGACTTTTTTGTACCACTAATTCTGTCAACTGTTAAATATGGTTGTCTTATGTTCAATGAGTTTATTAATTAACTGAATCATATTTTAAGACTACTCTAACCACATGAATAATTATCAAAATTTTATGTACATTATACTAGTGTTTGGTTTGAGCAATTAATTAATAGCGGACACTTGTTTGTTTGAGGTGCATAATGAAAAGTTATACAAATTTGAAATTTTCACTAATGCTGAACGCGATTGAAAATGCGAAATTTTATCAGTTTGAGTTGAGATACATATTTTATTTACACCCAAAACAAATCACTTTTCCTTTTTTATTTTATGCTAACTATTAAAACTTACGCCAGATTATGTATATACAGAAAAGATAAATGTCCGACAGACCTTGATCACCCACACTGTGACTGATACGATACATATGTTATCACTATATTCCACTGACAGATCACTACTTATTTCTATTAGTTAGCATAAAATAAATATTTTTGAAAGTCCGAAAACAACATTTTTTCCAATTAGAAGAATGCTAGAACTATGAAGACAATTAAGAAGGTTTAAACGATGGTCAGAATTTCACATTTTAATAAATCAATCGAAGTACCATCCTAGGAAATTGTTACAATTTGCAATCATTATTGAAAAGAACAGGAGAACTTTTCTAAAGATCAAAATTACTATAATATATGCTTGCATATTCTCGGCTTCGCATACTAGCCAGTTAACCAATCGGATTATCAGATCGCGTTCATATATCTTCATTCAGTTAAAAGTAAAAATTCAGTCTTGACCATAGACTCATATGCAAGATTAAATTTATTTCAAACGAAACAAAAGTAAAAAAAAACATAAACGTAATATTTAATTGAAAATTGTTATAAGGTATTAGAGGATTTTTGTATATTTTAGAATTAAAGACGCCTAGAGATCAGCGATAAAGGCTGAGGAATCACCTTTCCCGAATATCAATGATATACTTGAAATTACTTATCACTTTCGGTGACCAGATTACACTACCATATTATAAGTTAATGAAACTGTATAATACGCTATATATACATATTTTTGTTCAGTATGCATTCTTTTGTTTTCATATGAGAAGAAAAAAACACAAATTACGCTGTGCGTTATAAACCTTACATTCCAAGTGAGAAGCATCGGCAAGTTTTGCACAATCATATGTACGCGCTGGCGAAATCGGTTGACTGCACGGTTATACACAGTGTGTGCGTAATCGGCAGTGCTGAAAATTACTGCTGCACCGGTTTATTTGCGTTATATACAAAGACAGTGGTAACAGTTTCGCCGTCAAATATTTTATGTTGAACCATTTCATCAGTAAAGTAATGTTATTTCCTTCAAGATAAATGATTTTTCTTGTCGTACACAAAGTTTAAATGTGATATATATCGGGGATACTTAAAAAATTCATTACAAACGGGGTCATTCCTCTCGTCGGATTTCTGCCCAGTTATGAGCACTTTAAAATTAGGCGTAGAGGTGTGACAGTTATAAAATATCAGATCTGTGAAAGGGGTCACACTGAAACGCCAAATTAATTAGGCTACCCTTCCCCCACCCACCCCCAGTCAGTTTTCAAGATACAAAATTCATTTATTTTAAAACACATTATGTACTCAGTCTGGTGGAGCTCTTTAAATAAAAATGTGAATTCTTGCTGCACTTGACTGAAACCACCATTAGATAGTATGCAGCTTGTATGATTTGTTTGTAAACAGACTAACTCAGAACTAACTTCTACTTTCGGTTTGAAATTTTCTGCAAATTGTAT
Organism: Saxidomus purpurata; assembly: GCA_022818135.1. Taxonomy (NCBI): domain Eukaryota; kingdom Metazoa; phylum Mollusca; class Bivalvia; order Venerida; family Veneridae; genus Saxidomus; species Saxidomus purpurata. The sequence goes on from JAFMSR010000004.1 coordinate 30,954,387, forward strand.
GGGTTGTATGTGCATACTGACCAACACACTAGTGCACAAACTTGAACACAGAAACAAGAACTCACCTTGTGAAATTTCATTCCTGATTGAGCCGAACAGATGAAGAAATAATCCAAAACCATCACAAAATATTTCACTTATTTGACGTAGTATATGCAGTCACTTGGCGGATATCGATTTATTATCGGCCTTTATTTCTAAATTTAGAAGCAAAACATGTCTTCACAAGCCTAAATTGGATAGTCTAAAATATATTAGACATAAAGAGCAACTTTTATGTAAAACATTATTGTATTTCAGCTCATATAAAAAGAAAAACAGTGTTTAAACACATGTAGACGATCTTTTCAAGCGTTTCACCGATTATGATTATGACGTCATTTGGACGAAAAGTTGCTTGGCGCTTCACCTTAAAAAAAGGATTAACACAAAACACAACAACGTAAATGCATGGGAAACAATTTATTTTTATAACAAACATATAAAATGTTTATTTCATGTTAAAAATGTAAATAATTTATTGACTAAACGTTCACGATATTACGACATATACATGATTTCAAGAGTTACTTCCCGTTATTCAGACCGGCTTACGGCCTAATATCTCAGTTCAGTACATCCTTAAATATGACAAGTTTAGACACGCCTTACAGTTAAGCGTCTGTTGAGTTAAAGTAGAATGTTTAACAATGCCCTATTTATATGCCAAAATGAATCCCTTGACTTCCTACTTTTATTAAACTGTTTTCACGCACCACACTAATTTCTTTTTTTATAAATGTCTCTTGTCCATCTTTACTTGTTACTTTAATGCTACAGTCTTCACTGAAACTGTGTTTCCCCTTTCCATCATAAAGCAAAAACTTCAGAACATCCCAGAGCATTGCGTTTATAACATGAATCATTTTTAATTTTCAAATAACAGAGTATAAACACTTTTAAATCTTTAACAAGAGGGAATAAGATAGTACAAGACCATACACGACTTTAGCATTTCATGGTCCACCGCGATTTATACGTCAATTTTGGTTGAATTAAGATCCTGTTAAGGTAGTGTAAAAGTGTCCACTGCGATTTATACGTTAATATTGGTTATCGTATTTAAGATAGTGTTAAAAGATGACATTAGTACTAAATTTTTTGCTAATATACATGCTCTTTGGGACGGACATTGATAAAATTCTCATCAAATTAAATCAAATCATTTATTCATTCATTCATTGGTCTACATCGTCACCAAATGTTTACCTTCGCTACCAGCGAATTGACACACTGATTCTATCAATAAATTATTCATCTCTGGTCCACAGGCAGTCTTCTTTTATTAAACTATACATTGTATACAAAAACATTTTCGTCAAAACGATCAAACTGTAGCTGAACTTTTTTCATGGTTAAATAAAATCGAAATTCAATGCACTATCGGCTGTGAATAACGTGGAAGCCTCCCGCTCACAAGTACTTCGCTGCGTGCCAGTTAACACGGTATATTTATATTTGTATGAATGAATATGAGAAGGCTAGTTCGTATTCAAAAGGTCAACTATCAAATAACAGATTTCTTTTTTCGATATTTATTCTATTATTTATACTTCAAAGGGTAATGTCCTTTCTTATGACTTGCCTATTTTGGGAGGATTTTGTATAATATCGTTACGGTAAATATATTTTTGTTATCCCAACTTTATAGCAGAAACGTTTATTTTTTAATTTATTTTTACCATGATTACTTTTGGAGGATTTTTTATATATCGTTAAGGTAAATATATTTTTGTTATCCTTACTTTATATAAGCAATAACGTTTGTTTTCGCACGTTATGTTCCATGTACTTATTTGGCAATTTAATCTGATAATGTTACATAAAGGGAGTTGGACTGTTTTCAAAGCTGATCCGTTGTCTAGTGATGAAGCACCGGACAAGCATTCCATTGATTTTGCTAGCTCATAATTAGTGGGGCTTTTTTTCGGACGATTTTCGTACATTGATCGGGGATCTATTTTAGGACAGGGTATAATTATTTCCCACACTAGTCCCCGAAACTTATTCTTTAGGCATTTTGTCAGTTAGAAAACCGACACCAAACAGAAAACTCCGAAATTTACGGACATATTTTATGGTAATGTTTTATTGTCGGTATTAGGAGGAGTCGAATCAGAGTCTGTTTCGGCAATTGCTGACGATGTTATTTTGAATCCCAAACGGTACTTCACTGCGCGCATGTTGAGACGCTACAATTATAAACGGACTGTTTATTGTACTGTTATACCGACAAGAAATAAAATATAATTTGATTTGAGTCCTTATATTGTTACTCTGATTGAGTAATTTACATTCGTTCAAACAAGTACAGCCTCAAGTTGACCTTTACGTTTTCCTCGGTTTTTACCGTTGTTTTACAATAAGCTTAAGGTACATTCACGACTCGGTGTTCGAAATCGGACTATAATATGTATGTATTTTATAGTTTTATCGTTTTTACCGGATTATCCATATGACCAACGCCCCACAGAAGAATTTAGTCGTTTAAGGTTTAGGGGGACAGTGCAAGAAACAGAACACGTCCCGTTCAAGAGACACCCCCTGGTTCTTTAACATGACCGATTTACAGCACCGGCACGTCGGACCTCGGTGTTAGATTTCATCCGAAAGACTTTGTTTGTTTGTAATTGTGCTTATTGGGTCCACCATCCTCGTTCGAGGCATAGTCGGTACGACCCGATCATCCGAAAGACCATTACATTGTAGTTATGTTAGTGGAAGAGTGGGATTCCTGGATTTACAAGTCCATCACTACTGGTCAATAAAACTGTAGATAGCTACGTCGACTTGTAATCTCGAGGTAGCGGTTTCGATTCTCGGGGCTGACCAACTAAAATTACTAATAGTTTTTTTGGAATAGACTAAAACCGAGGTCTTATGCATGGGTGCTAGATCTATACATATTAAAAGAACCAAGAGTGTCTCTGGAATTAAGACGCTGTCTGTATCTTGCACTATCCCCCAAAACCTAAAATAACTAACCTCTCCTGAGAGCGTTGTTCACGTGAGAAACCGGTACCAAGGGTAAAATTACGAAACGATACGATCAATTCCTAAACGCGTGCTAGTTTTTAACACAGTGACTAAGGCCAAAATAATGATTGAAGTGCGTTCTAGTTTTTAACCCTTAGGCCAAAATAATGTTTGTTTCTGGTCTGTCCGACATACCATAACTTTTTATTGCCGGTCTCAAACTTTTATTATAAGCAAATGATAAAAACGGAGCAATTTTCCAAGTGTTTGTAGATCAAAATAAGGCAAAAATAAAAAAAAGGGGGGGGGGAAGAAGTGCCGACCGACCTACATTATTTTGTGGTTGTATGGGGGGAAGGGGGGAGGGGGATCGAGATGGGGTTGTGTGGGGCAAAGAGGCCAGAAACACACACATACATTTTTTGGCCTAACTTTACTGTAGTAGTTAATGAAAACAAAGTCTCTGGGCACCTATTGTAAGCTTTGTTGGTATTTCAACAGACGTATAGGACACGTCACTACACCAAGTTCAAACCTGATCAGTACCGTTGACATAGTGAATTATCATAAATTACCATTAAATCAAATTTAGACGAATATCTTTATCTGACTAACTTATGCCTCTGTTTTTAAACATAGTATTTCGGTGTGGGGATAAATGGGGCTGCGGGGCTAACTTCATTCTCGTGTATTTCGGAAACTATCAGATGACACAGCTTACACTAAATACGTAAATTACCACATAATAGTTTCGTTAATTGAGCCCAGTATCGATCATTGAATTAGTAGATTTGTATAGCTCCGATTATCTATTCCTTTTTTTAAAGATAAGACACCTAGGAATGCATGTAAGTTCCGAAACAGGGGCAAGAAAAAAACGTTTTATTAATACAACGGTCGTTATAAAAACAAGTTTTGTTATTAAATATTTATATCATAAATTGTACATGAAATATCACCAAGGGAAACAGACAAACAAACAAAATGGAAAAAAAATCAAATTGCGTAAATATATACATTTTTGTAACCGAATATTGACTATATTGGAGTCATGTGGGACAATGACATATATTTCGACATAGGCTTACACTGTAGTTTGAGACGAAGTAAAATAGCAGGGTTTTCAAAAATCTTTAACAAACCCTAATCAGGAGACCCTGGGGACGTACTACTTAATACTGTGTATTACTTTAAAAATTAATATGATAAACATGTGTTGTGTATAACTTACGAATATATTTGCTTGTATGACGTTTTTTGTTTTTTCTATTCTTGCTGCCGGGATATTTGTTTCAGGAGAAACTTTCGTCATTTTCCATCAGGTAAAAATCCATCTTTTTCGACCCAAATTAAAATGTAACAATATTTATGTTGCCTCAAGAATTATACCACATGTGTCACATGGAGATGTATATGATTAATAGAACGAAATCCAAATTAATCACATTTTCGGACATTCTTTATTTCAATGAGTTGATGTCTTATGTAATTATAACCTAAAAAACTAAAAAGCTCTTCGCAACGATGATGAACTGTAGAGAAAAAAGTTGTTGAAACATTTTTCTGCCAAATTTGTCCCATCATTCAATTTGGGCATTACCATTTTGTCTTTTTTAAACGAGTGCCCGGTGAAAAGTTACTAGCTTGATTGCGAACACCGAATAAGTGCATGGATATGCAAGTCGATCATGATATGTACCAGTTGCAGAGACTGAATCAAAGTCGTAGTCAACAGGATGTGGATTGAATAGATTTGATTCAGATTCTTTTTCTCGTTTAAAGCTGTAATCGTGTGGTAGTTTGACTTACTATACGTTTATTTTTTTATTATTACTATAAAATTCAGAAACCACCTGTGTTTTGTGTTTTAAGTTCCAATTGACAAAGTGACTATTTTGTAGACATAAAATTTGTGAAAAATCCTTTAGAAATTCTGTCAACATTGATCGATAATAAAAAAAAAAAAATCTAAAAAACGTGTTTGCTTAATTGCTCTCTTTATACATGCACACCGCACATGTATAAATATTAGTCTAATTGCCGTTTACAATAACTAGTGGCAACCAGTCGACAGTTGCATGGTTTCCAACGATCAAGTCCTTGCATAAGACAACTTAAACCCCGATGAAAGTTTGGTGTATTCAAACGAAAGTGTAAACAGAACAATTGTAAGCAATTATCTAGGGAGTATTTTAAGTAAAATGTCAAATACACACACGGCACCCAGAGTTAAACATTCATTGATTGTAATGTATACCCAACATTCTATCGATTCATATTCTATTGACTTATTAATGGTTGAGAAAATCTCAATGGGTCCATATGATTGAATAGTATGTTTGTATAAAGTGTCCTCAAATAGAGAAAATTGAACTTTACAGATATGGTCAATATGTGAAGCTACATATTTTCTTGGTAGTGTCCGTGCTACCTCACGAATTATTGCTAATTCACAATTAATTAATCATGCGTTGAAAGTTCATAAAAAGGGATATAATAATAGGTGTCAAAAATATCGAATGAACAGATCAAAGAAATAAAAGTGTGCTTTACCAGAACTCGAGTAACTATACAAAAGTACAATGTATGCGTGAACAACGGTTTTACTGGTTCGTTGTATAGCCCTGTCCGTGCTCAGTTTCAGAAACTAAAATGCAAATGTTATCTACTTTTGTTAATTACTTGTTCTAAGGGTTGCTCCACTACAATATATACAGACGAGAATGATCAGACTGCATGGCTACATGTATGCAGGCAGGGAATGATCTTCACTAGACATAAAGGAAAACTCGCTTTGCCAATTTTGATATACTTTTGTATTGATTTAGTACAAAAAGCTCTTTGTTTCTATTTTTGTTTGAAGTTGATGTCATTCTTATACAGAGTCACGTGACGTGTCAGCTTCTCTGGACCAGGCTATGGAAGGCCGGATTGTATAACTGCAGAATCTTGTTAAAAAACAACGCATACATTTAAGCAATTCTTCATATTGCTCCAAATTTTCCATTTCTACTTTGAACACTTCGCTTTTTGTGTATTTCAGAATTGAAGATGACCTTCCGTCAAATAACCGACAAGAAGTTTTGGATAATCACAGTTCTTGCAACTATTAGTCTCATAGGGATATATTTTCTAAATTTTCGTAAGTTATATTAATTAATACAATTATTTTAAGTACATGCAGCCAATGATTGAACAATGACTGGCTACAAAGTCACGAGTGTTACGAGTTACAGTCAAACCTTAGAACAAAGGTCATCCTCTAGAGGGACAAATTTGTGGCCTTTGTTGACAAGTGACCTTTACTTCGAGGTCAAATTGTTCTGTTTAATCAATTAAGCTTTCTGTAAGATTGGCCTTAGTTACTCGTAGTGTGACCTTTATTCAGAGGTGGCCGTTAGCAAATGGTTTGACTGAACTACCTTTCTTTACCTAATTCTATGAAGTTCAAATTTAACTTAAACTTAAAAAAGGCTCACTTTAATGGCGCTTGTCACCTTGAAATTGCATGTACATGTTGTAAAACTTCTTGCAATGTTTAGGCACAAGAAATATGCAGGTATTCACTGTATTAGAAATTGCAGAAAAGGAAACGCTTTCTGAGATTGTTTTTGATAAACGACATTATTCAGACAGACAAGCATACATCAACAAATTTAATGTGATCACGGGGCTTTAATTGAATGTTCGAAATCCAGTGTCAAATAACTTAAAACGTCTCACTAGCTGTCTTAACTAGCTGCTTTTCGTAATTTCAGGCTCCTTTGGATTTATATCTGACTTTTTGTCTTTTGAACGTCGGTCGAATATCTGGATATTTCAAGAAAATGAGGAAAAGGATTATCCAACAGTAGAAACAGATGTTCAGCTAATTCCCCATATAATCCACCACTATTATTCCACGGAGTTCGTCCCTGAAAAGTATGTTCCATATATGAGAACTTTTGTACATACGAATCCAAGTTGGCAGTACAGATTCTGGTCTTTTTCATCTGGCAGGAAGTTGATAGAAAAACATCTACCGTTCCTTTTGGAAAAATATGATTGTTTAGGTAAATCTGTTCAAAATTCAAACATGTTAAGGTACGTGGTGCTGTATCAGTATGGTGGAGTGTATACAGATTTAGATGTGGAGGCCCTGCGCCCACTAGACAAAGTGACTTTAAAGTATTCTTGCATATTCCCTCCAGAACCGTTTGAGCACGCGGTGATGTCATATAAAATGGAGTTTGTCGTACAAACCGCCACAGTGATCTGTCGCAAATTTCATCCGTTTCTGAAACATATACTCAACAGTATGAAAGATGTATCGTGTACTGCCCCAACTCAGTTTAATACAGGACCAGGTTTTGTAACAAAACAGTTCCTACTGTATCATAATGTGACGTCATCTGATCTAAAGGTAGAACGGGCGTATCAAACCGGCAACTCTCCGGTGTTTTACAGAGGCCCTCTGAAGGAGGATGGACCCAACGGTGTATATGTACCGAACACACAATACTTCTCCGACAATGTGGCCTCAAAGGTCACGAACAAAATGCCATTCGTTTGTAGCTTTTTCTATATTCAATCATACAATATCAAACGAGGTTGTGTCGAGTTTTACAGGAGAAAACGTCTACGAGATAACAGAACTTTTACTTTCTTGAGACACGCCTGGTTTAATTCCTACAATATCTATAATAAGAAGTATTTTCTGGACATGAAAACTTTACATATTCTCGACATTAATCCAGAAAGTGTTCTATATCGTGGAGACTAAGATATTCTGTTAAAAGTCTGGAACCTATATCTTTAATTTTCAGGAATATAAACAAAAAAGAGAGATGAAAGTGTGTATCTCCATTAATTTTCACTATTGATTATAAATGTTTCAGCTAGCCGTGCAGTACATTTTCAGTTCATTGCATCGCAACGGAAAAAGCCGAGGAGATCGTATAAACTGCGCTTGATATACTATTGTTGAGTTATATATTACTTATGTAGGCAATTTCTAGTACACCTTTTTCAACTTTCTCTACCTGCGTTCTTCATTTATAAGGTATATAGAACAGCCAAATGTGAAAATGGTCAGAAATTTGTAAATGGTCAGAAATGTGAAAATGATCAGTAATGTGAAAATGGTCACAAATGTGAAATAACGTTACCCCATATGTCAAAACTTTTGACACGTATGGAAAACCGTTGTATAGTTTTTACGTATAGGGTAAACATTATTTCAAATTTGAGTTAGGGATAGGCTTTGTCACACTTGTGACCATTTTCACATTTTTAGGGTCCTACACATGCGTCATGACAATCATTGATCTGTAAAAGAAGAATTATTTGTTCAAACGTGTCTGGTGTTGTTCAGTTACATTGTACATAACATACAGACGTGCGCACACTGTGTGTTGATCTCACTTGTACAGTAAACTTCCTTCAATAACGAACAACTTCATCGGGACATTTAAATTTGTTCGTTATATTTCGGAGTTTGTTATATCCATATATATGTCAATCTATAACATTTTCATATAAAAAATAAAGAGAAAAACTCGGGCTGGGAAAATATGTTCCTTATATCCGGCTTTTCGCAATATCCAGATTCTGCTCATTGTATCTATTTGATACATGTAATTCATATACTCTCTGAACTTTTAAAGATCAGGGACAAAAATCAGGACATTTTCCAAAGATTCATTAAAATACATGTTATAGTATGCTAAGTATATATCATATAGTATCTCTATTTTCAGTCTTCTTTTCTTATTTCTACTATTATACCGACGCTCAACGACGCTTGAAGGGGAAATACTAGTACATGTACCGAAATCAGCTCGTCCATCCATCCGTCCATCCATCCGTCCATACGTCCTTCCATCCATCCGTCCATCCGTCCATCCATCCATCCATCTACAGACATTATCTTGTAGACGCAACTCCTCTCATAGTTTTGCATCAGATGCTTTCTATACTGAAACCAAAAAGAAACTGAGCACTTTTATTTGAGCGTAACATTTTCGTTACTAAGTTTTAAAAGATAGATTTTACTATCATGGGCAAAGGGGTCTGTAACATTGTCTACTCGTTTGTTAACGTAAGTACAAGGGAAAGAACTGTGACTAGCATAGGGCTTACTATCGTATCGTTTCATATATTGTTACTTGCAACAGAATCGATATACAACGCTCTAACATACCTGGCTTTGTCCATTAGACATTAAACTTTCAAAAAATGTATAGAGAAATAAATTTACTAACAAACGACGGAACGTCAGATTAAAGAATTGTTAGAGACGATAGAGGCAGAATATTGCATGCATTCGGTGAGATAACTGTTGTTCTTAAAATGTGCATTCAGAGTTGCCCGCTTCCTTCAGTATTCATGCTATACAGCGAATGCTTTCACAAAACCCCGTTTGTTTTTGTTTTACGACTTCGTTTAAAACCTACGGAAAAACGCATGATTTGTGAGAAATAAAACAAATCTGTGTATTGTGGCTACACTTTGAGTACATAAAGTATACATTTTTGGAAAGTTAATTGTCTAATCAGCAAACTGAGGCATATTTGAGCGTTGTATAACGGTTCTTTTTCAAGTAACAATAAATCAAATGATGTGATATTAATCCGTATGAGCGTGGCAGTTCTTTCCCTTGTACTTATTATATACATGTAACGTTAACAAACGAGTAGACAATGTTACAGACCCCTTTGGGCAGTTTAACTGCCACAGAAATACCAGCATGAACCTTCGACAACATTACCGTCAGAATGGAAGCGTTAGAGATCTCCAACGATCCGGCAGACCGAAGGTGACAACGGCACGTTAGATAATTATTAAACAAGTGCATAGTTTCTTTTTGGGTGTCAGTATTTTATAGATGATGTGCAGATATGCATTAAACGAATTATTTACTGATGTCACAAATACTCTCAGAGTTTTTTTAAAGTACATATACAGTCAAACCTATGAACAAAGACCTATGTTGGGAACCTACAAATGTGGTCTTTGTTTGCAGGCGGTCTTTATTCGAAGGTGTGTCTACTATATATGAATCGAGCATGGTGGTTCCCATGCTGGTCCTTATAACCAGGGTGGTGTCTATTCGCAGGGTGGTCTCTATTCGCAGGGTAGTCTCTATTCGCAGATGGTCTCTATTCGCAGGTGGTCTCTCACACAGGTTTGACCGTATACATTGAACATTATACATTTTAAAAATCTTCTTCTCAAAAACCGGAGGTATTTGGCATCTACCAAGATTGTTAAAATGATGACCCCTGCGTCGAAATTGACCCCTCCCGGGGAGTCACTGGCTTATATATGAACAAATTTAAAATATCTTCTCCGAAACCGCAGAGGAATAAATGTTAGATATTTAGTATGTAGCATTGCCTAGTAGATAGGCCTCTCATAAGTGACCTCATGAGATAGACAATTGACCGTGAAAACGGTGGTTATATTGTTAGTACTGCAAAACGTACGTGAGATTTGAAACTGCTACATGATTGAATGCCGACTTTCATGAGACAACGGGGGTACGGATCTGTGAGCAACTCTTTGACATAGATTGGAATCTTTAGGTATTCATGCCCGAATGTCTGCTTTAAGTATAAAATAGACCCAGATTGTTTGGTGTTAACTTCAGTAACGGTATATAGGAGACGGGTATGGTCAGAAAAATAAGAGGTACATGTATTGACGAGTAGGAAGTTAGCCCCGCAGCCCCGTGAAGATAGCCCCGAATCATATAGTTACCCCGCAGCCCCGTGAAGTTAGTCCCGTAGCACCTAATTACCCCGCAACCCCGTGAAGTTAGCCCCGTAGCACCTAGAAACCCCGCATCCCCGTGAAGTTAGACCTGTAACACCTAGATTCCCCACAGCCCCGTGAAGGTATGAAAGCCCCGTGAAGCCACGCAGCACCTAGATACCCCGCAGCCCAATGTAGTTAGCCCCGTAGCACCTAGTTACCCCGTTCCCCGTGAAGTTAGCCCCGTAACACCTAGATACCCCGCGGCCCCGTGAAGTTTGCCCCGAAGCACCTAGATACCCCGCAGCCCCGTGAAGTTAGACCTGTAACACCTAGATTCCCCACAGCCCCGTGAAGTTAGCCCCGTAGCACTTAGTTACCCCGCAGCCGCGCTCCATTGATACCAAGTACATGAGGCAGAGTTAATTGGGTTGCTTGGAAATTGAGGAAAGCTATCTCACAAGGGTTTTGTTGATACTTTGAGACGTAGACCGGTTTCATAACTATGAACAAGGATGAAACCACGGGTTTTGTTTGATATAAGTACGTGCATAAGTTTGTTCATTTGCATTTCTCCGGAGGTTAGTGAACGCGGGGCTGTGTTAATACTGTGGACACGGCGCTTAGTTAATGCGAGTTGCATGGATATAAAAGGAAGCGAGTTAACCAAGGGTTCCATTTATACTTGGGCATCATTGGTATGTATGATACTTACAAGGCGTAATTACGAGAGCTGCGTTGACACGTGTCAACACGGGGTATAGGTCATGGGGCTGCGGGGTTACATTCAAAGGTGAAATTACCCTGGGGTGCGTTAATCATGGGCATAGTACATGGTGTTTAGGGGATATTGCGGGAAGTGATGTTGCCATTGGCGCTATTTTTGTACTTGAACGGACGGACCGTTGACAAAAGTGCTCTGAAAGCTAGGGAGCAGTTTAAAAAGTACTGTGTTAATAGCAGCGGACACGGGGCTGACTCGGTGAGGCCGGGATGACACTTATAGATACGGTGTTAACAGGGCTGCATTGATGCAAGATGACACGGAAATGCGGGAACATAAAAGGATGGTCTGAAAGCTAGGAAGCAATGTAAGAGGTACTGTATTGATAGCAAAGGATATTGGGCAAAGAGGCGGGGATGATAGTAAGTCTTATAAAGATGGGGTTACCAAGTCTGTAAAGATACTAGATGACACGGGGCTGAGTTAATGTGAATGCTGCGACACTAAGGGGTGATCTGAAAGTTAGGGAGCAGTGTCACAAATACTTTAGTGATTGGAGGGATGCATACGGAAGTGACGTAACACTGGGCTGCGTTAATTCAGAGTGAAGTGAGGTTAATGGCGCTTAGATAATGACATGGTAGGGGCATTTATGAAGCGTTCATACCACAAGTAGAGTTGATAGAACTGACTTCCTATGCAGACGGGATATTTCAGAAGGCGATATTACATGGGCTGTGATGATACTTGGGGACATTTGGTTCTCTTAACGAAGCCGCGGGTATACCTATAGAAGCAACATTATTTAGGCTTTAAAATTTGAAAAGGACACAGTGCTGACCCCGCGGAATTATGATGATACTAAAAGAAGCGGTGTTACCAAGGCTGTATTAATACAAGAAGACACATGGCTGAGTTAATCTGAATGGATGGACACAAAGGGTTTGTCTAAAAGCTAACAAGCACTGTATTCATAGCCGGGGACACGGGGCTGAGACCATTAGGCGGGGTTGATACGTATAGAAACGGTGTTACCAGCGCTGCATTAGTATAAGGGGACACGGGCCTTTGTTCATGTAGATGCGATGGTGGGGTCCACATCAGAATATAATGAATCCAAGGGCTGTTTTCATGCAAGTGTGTGCGTACGTTTATACGTTGTCCTGTGGTGATATGCAAAGGTTAATTAAATCGCTACTTTAGAAATGCAGATACCACGGGGCGCAGGGAAACAAGGTGCCACTTAACTATTTCCCCGGGGCTGTAGAGTAACCAGGTGTCATGGGTTTAACTTAACGGTGCTGCAGGGTAACTATGTGCTATTGGGCTAACTTCACGGGACTGCGGGGTAACAAAGTGCCTCGGGCTATCTTCATGGGGCTGCGGGGTAACGATGCTACGGGGCTAACTTCACGGGGCGCATGATAATTAGGTGCTACGGGGCTGTGAGGATATACGGGGTTACCAGGGCTGCAATGATATAGAGGACACTAGAGGCTGTGTGAATATGAAAGCGAGGACACACATGGGTGGTATGAAAGATAGGGATCACTGTAAGAAGTACTATATTTAGAGCATGGGCACGGGGCAGAGTCCGTCAGGCGGGGATGCTACTTATAGAAACGGTGAAACCAGGGCTGCATTGGTACTAGAGGGCATGGTGCTGAGTGCATGTGAATAAGGGAACTCAAAGGGGTGGTCTGAAAGATAGAGAGCACTGTAAGAAATACCGTTTTGAGGGCAGGGGACACGGGGCGGGGAAGATACTTATACAAGAAGGCACGCGGCTGATTTCATGTGAATGCGAAAACACAAATGGATGGTATGAACGCTGAGGAGCAGTGTAAGAAAAACTGTATTTATAGCCGGGGAAATGGGGCCGAGTCCGTGAGGCGGAGATGACACTTATAGGTACTGGGTTATGAATGCTGGACTGATATTAGAGGACACGGGGCTGAGTTTGCGTGAACGCGGGGACAAAAAGGGTGGTATGAAAGCTAGAGAGTAAAGAAGTACCGTATTGATAGCATGAAGTGGACACGGGGCTGAGTCCGTGAGGCCGGGATGATACTTGGTTATCGGTGCTGCAATGATACTAGATGAGACGGGGCTGTATTGATAGCAGGGAACACGGGGCTGACCCCGTGAGGCGGGGATGTTACCTCTAGAAACGATGTTATCAGTGCTGCATTAGTACTAGAGGTCACAAGGCTGTGTTCATGGAAATTAGGGAATACAAAGGGGTGTTCTCAGAGATAGGGAGCACTATAAGTAGAACTGTATTGAGAGCAGGGGACACGGGGCAGAGTATGTGAAGCGGGGATGATACTTATATTAACGGTGTTACCAGTGTTGCACTGATATTAGAGGACACAAAGGGAATGTCTGAAAGCTAAGGGTTGTAAGAATTACTGTATTGATAGCAGGGGACACGGGGCTGAGTCGGCGGGAATGATACTGATAGAAACGGTGTTACCAGGGCTGCAATGATACTAGAGGACACAGGGGTGGGTTCATGTGAATGCAGGGAGACAAAGGGATGATATAAAAGCTAGGGAGAAGTGTAAGAAAAATTGTATTAATAGCAGGGGTTATGAGTTCGTGAGGCGGGGATGATACTAATTCAAACGGTTTTACAAGGGCTGCAATGATACTACAGGACACGGGGCTGAGTTTATATGAATGCGGGGACGCATAGGGGTGCTTTGAAAGCTAGAGAGCAGTGTAAGAAGTATTGTATGATAGCAGGGGACACAGGGCTGACCCCGTGAGGCGGGGATGTTATCTCTAAATACTGGGTTATGAGTGCCCAAAACGCAGGGCTGAGTCGAGGTGAATTACGGAAGACAAATGAGTGGTCTCAAAGATGGTGAGCACTATATATAGAACTTTATTGAGAGCAGGAGACACGGGGCAGAGTATGTGAAGCGGGGATGATAATTGTATGAACTGTTTTACACACAAAAAATGTACCATGGTGCATTGATACTTAAGGACACGGGGCTGAGTTGATGTTAATGCGGGAACCCAAAGGGATGGTCTAAAAGCTAGGGACAGTGTAAGAAGTTTTGTTTTGATAGCAGGGGATGATACTTGTACTTACTGGGTTACCAGAGCAGCAATGACACTAGAGTGTAACAAGTACTGATTTGATAGCCGGTGTACAAGGGGCTGAGTCTGTGAGGCAGGGATGATACTGATAGAAACGGTGTAACCAGGGCTGCGATGATACTAGAGGACACAGGGGTGAGTTCATGTGAATGCAGGCAAGTTTTGTATTGATTGCAGGGGATGATACTTGCGGATACTGGGTTACCAGGGCTGATATTGGGATCACCTAACGCAGCCGCGTATATACTTATGGAATTAGGAAGTATGCTCATTAGATTAGCTTGATTGTGAAGAAAGCTTAAAGCGTATCGAGTCACTATCTAGTCTGCTTCCTGGAAAAAATAGTACTGGTGTCATGTGAGGAGGTACGGTCGTGACCCCATTGGAGCTCGAACCCGCAAACTCCGGCATAATTGGCAGACACCTTAACCTCAACACCACCGCTGCGTTTGTACGTTGCCCTGGATGTATGCAAAGGTTAATTCAAGCAGAGCCTTGAGAAAACCATATGCCACGAGTCGTGGTGAAACCAGGTGGCATGGGGCTAACATGACGGGGCTACGGGGTAACTAAGTGCTACGCGGCTAACTTAACGGGGCTACGGGGTAACTGGGTGCCACGGGGCTAACTTCACGGGGCTGCGGGGTATCTAGGTGCTACGGGGCGAACTTTGCGGGGATGCGGGGTTTCTAGGTGCTACGGGGCTAACTTCACGGGGCTGCGGGGTAACTAGGTGCTACGGGGCTAACTTCACGCGGCTGAGGGGTAACTAGGTGCTGTAGAGCTAACTTCACGGGGCTGTGGGGATAAACGGGGCTGCAGGGCTAACTTCCTACTCGTCATGTATTGTGCGACAATATTTACCTGACACTCATTAATCTTTGCCAATACCTTCGGTTACGCTCGGGTATGTTTTCGTTGTTTTTATTGATTATTATATAGAACAAATACATTTCACAGTCTAAAGTTCACACCGCTGAGACAGTGCACCGTTTTCACTTTTTATTCTATGATTTCTGTTTTTTTCCTATAGTCGGTTAACTTTGCAATGTCTCTTTTTATTGATATTCACGGCATTACAGGAATCAAATTAAAGTTACATCTGTTTTTCGTCTATCCCTGGGTTATCTTTGAAATGCTTCGATATATTAGCCGAAGCAATCTCATCTTTAGAGTGTATCTGTTTCTCAAGATGATTTACTTTTCGACATTTTCAGTTCTATAGACAAATGCAGGACGACGTAAAAAGAATGCTCAAATAGTCATTAAAACCTAGCATTGAAACCCCGTCCTGAACAAAGACAATAGTGAATGCATTTAATGCAACAAAACTATTAAAAAAGTTAAACAAAAAATCAAGCAAGACCCGAATCTGCATACGCTGGATTGATAGTAAAATGCCTTATCCATTACAGCATTGCGGAATGCGATACGAAATTGATACTTTATATCAATCGCTTGTTACATTTTATCCGAAGATTACCGACGATATACGAAATATTCATGAGTGCCAGTTCAATATTGTCGTATAATACCACAACTGATGTTTTGTTGAACACGGTTCGGTGGCCTATTAGTATAATCAAATTGATGCACTGCCAACTGTTTTATTTTGTGGTCCTTAATTGCGGGGGGGGGGGGGGTAGTAATATAAATGCACATGCAATGTAGTTGATAGTTGATAATTCCTTCAAGGAATGGCCGTGTAGTGAGGAAAAATACCAACTTTAAATCGTCATCACTGAATGAACATAATGTGTGTATTTCTAGTTTTTGTTGTAGTATCTAGTTTGTTCTGTAGCTTTATCCACTCGTGTCCGGTCAGTAACTTCATGACACAGATGGACAGATTTTGGTACAAGTGTTAACCACATCAAGACAATGTGTGGCGTGCAAGACCCAGGTCCATAGCTCAACGGTCAAGTGCACAGTGCGGTTTGAACTTTATTGATTTTCAATTTGTGATGCACGGCAAAGTTATGCCCCAGACACGAACAACTGGGACAAGTCATAACTTTTTGCCGTGCATAGTGAAATTATAGAATGACGTTGCAAAAAATGTTTACCATAACAGAAAACGTGTAGAAAGTAGCGGCGACAGTTTTGCTTATTTCGACATTTCAGTTATGGCCCTTGACATACCAAATTGTACTAACAGTTCTATTGTAATGTCAAGGCCCATAACTCTGTCGTTTCTTTACTAGCACAGACATTGTACCTTCTTATATAGTATAATTTATTATAAATCACGTTAGTTTCGAATTTGGTAATTGTAAAATTCGATAACTGACCAGGGCCTTCTCACACTACCAGCAAGTATGTACCGGACTATTTTAAGGGCCGTAACTGTCATAACAGACCCGGTACAAACATACAATCCAGACGCAAGGCTTCACTTGCCAACTGATATTCATTCAAAGTTACGGCGGGTGGCAAAGAGCTCTTAGACTAATGGATTGAATGGTACTCAGTGGCTAAATAAACGAACGATAAACAGACTTTGAAAATTTGGTTGGTACTAAGAGATAGTGAAAAAAGTGGGCGCATCAATTTCACAATACATACTTGTGACATATTCGTACGTATTTGTCACACATATGTGAGGAATTCGTACAATTTTTTCACACATGTGACGAATTCGTATGTGTGAAAATTACGGTTCAACATAGTTTGCTTATTGAAAAGTTCATGAATCCCACGCCTTGGAACAAGTCAATAGCAATGCATTCATTCCGTTGTTAAATTATTTAGAGGATAAGGGCCGGGACGAGATAATCGGCCCACAAGGAGAATAATGGCACGAGGGCTTTAGCTCGAGTGCTATCATGCGACAGAGGGCCGATTATATGTCCCGGCCCTGCTCAATCATTAATTAACGTCTACAATACATAACTTACGTTTTTACTCAGTTTTCTATCATACAATGTACAAGAGTTACTGATACTAGAAAAAAAAACTAGTAATACACACATCATGTTCATTCAGTGATGACGATTAAATTTGGTGTTTTTCCTCACTACACGGCCATTCCTTGAAGTTTTAATCGTTAAATGTCATCTTTTTCCTAGTGTTGATGCTTTTTTTACTTTCGAAAAACTCCAGTGTGTCTTGTAACACTTATCATATACATGTAACATCTATTTTCTATCACTTTGTTATAATGATCTCTTTTGATAGCGGTTCAATACTTCTTGGTTGCGGCCCTTTTATTCAAGCGGTAACGTCGTTCATAGCCGTTGACGTCGCTGGCGATTGCATAATCGGACTCACGCGCGGGCCAATTATTTTATAATGCACTGACCGTAATCATATTCATATATGATGGAATGCCTTTTTCTATTTGTTGTTGCACAAGCGCAACTTAGCTCAAATGTGATAGGAAATATCACTGAGGGAAGCCGAATGAAAATGACATTTCACATCTAAAACGTGATAAAAATATCACTCAGGGAAGCCGAATGAAAAATTCGGATCACAACTGTAAAGTGTACCGGGCGGACTTGTTTGGTTACGCCGTTTATGCCGTCGGGGTACTGCTTTACGCCGTTAGCACTTGATTGAAAATGGCTGGTGACACTTGTTATAACTTGTATTACTTCAAAATTGCATCGCATATCCATGTGTTCATTGTAACAATCTCAATTGTTATATGCAAATTTTGTCTCAGGATGTATGTTTATTCTTTCAAAGAATAAAGTTAATTTTTTCACAATCTTTCAACTGTTAACTGCTTCAGTATTGCAATGTTCATTTCACGTTCAATGATTTTGATAAGTTCAATGATTTTGATATGTACATATTTCATTGTTTTCTCTATCAGTGTTTTTCACTCTGAACAAAATCGATTAAAGGTCACTCGTGGGTCATACCAGTTATTAGGTTGTGCTTCTGCCATAGTTCATTCGAGTAGGGATGTCTCGCACTAGTTTTCAATCATCAGTTGGTTGATAGTTTTCAATAAATAAACTTCACATGTTGATGAGGGGCAATGGGGAGATAGTGCACATCATTTCAAAATTGTGATCGGATCACAACTGTGGTTGCTATGGTAACGAAATCATTAAAAATGGGACTTAACGATAGCAATAACTCTAAAAGTATACACGATTCATTGTAGGTTCATGAAACTTCACATGTTGATGAAAGGCAATGGGAGATATTGTGCACATCATTTTAATTTTGATCCGGTTACAAGTCTTGTTGCTATGGCAATGAAATCATGAAAATGGGCTTTTCAAGTAATAACTTTAAAAGTATAAATGATAGGTTTATGAAACTTCACGTGTTGATGGAGGCCAATGGGGATATAGTGCATACGATAAAGTATTCGAATATGGAGGTTTTGATTTTAAGCAGATTTTATAATTCTTGCATACCAGATGGGGATATCTGCAGTTTTTACCAGTGCTGGAAAATCTCATCTTACACCCCCCCGTGTAAGACGACTTACGTGCTTACTTGTGACGTAACGTTATAAACAATGTGACGTCACGTTAAAAAGGTGACGTCCTTTCCCATCCATAACATCTAAAGAATGTTTGTTTTTATATCAAAATGCATCTTTCGGTAAGTTTGTTTTTAAATATCTATTTCAAAGTGCAAGAGGGTTGCAAGAAAAGTTTCTTCCATGAGTCTTGATCAGATGGAAATATCCGTCCTCCGGGAAGTTTCCGGGAACTCGGCAGAGCCTCGTTCCCGCCAAACGTACCCTCAGTGACGGATATTTCCATCTGAACCTCGTGCTCATATAAGAAACTAATAAGGTCCGTCCATAAGAGCAAATATGTTAGCTTAAATTTGTGGATGAGACCTCTCGAATATGGAGGCCCTGGTTGGTCCATATATATCCAGGAGTCTGTGTGTAACAGTTTTTGTACCGTAACATGTAAACCATTCCTATACTATAACCATTAAGCTTAACAAACACACGGATCTTTATGAGTAACGTATCCTTACACTATTATGGATGAATGCTCAGGACACGGGAAATGCACTTTAAAATTATTCCTAGTGATAGCTGTAACACGATTTAACGTAATAGTTACAAACCCAATAGTCACTTTGTTCTGGGTGTTCTTTTTTCGTGTGTTTAAACTGAAACAAAGACATTGCGGCGTATCAACATTAAACTTGTCATAATACTGTACACAACATGTAAGGTAACACATTTATTATTGATTGATACATTTGATACACCGATTTTCCGAAAACAACCTGTACAGTTTTTTGTTTTAGCTCTATTGATTATAATACCTATTCAGATAAAATATGAACATGCATTTACTTGTTTTTAAACAAATGTTAGCGCACTGAATTGGTCGTTTGGTCTATATACTGGAGTTTCACAGCAAAAATCAAGTTATTTTAAGGAATATTATATATTTTTGTGTAAGTATGAACATATTACACTGTCTTGTTTAAAAGCGGAATGCAACAAATAAAGTGTACATGCCTCTTTGTTTTCCGTGACAACTGTCTATTTCTGTAATAAGCTGACGAACCAAATCGCTTAAATGCGTGTGAGACACTATGTTTTTTTGCCTGACATGTAATTACAAACCTTGAAAGATTTTAAAATAAGCACTTATGAATTTCATGTACATGTATAGCTATTCAAGCGGAATGAATTATATTTTGAGAATAAAGGAACATTTCTGTATGTATAATTTTCCGAGAATCTTTGATTATAAACTACACATGAGCTCGCAGCTAGTCGAACCTTGTTAAAAGTTATAAAAAGCAAACTAGAAATTTCGACCTATATGAATATAATACCTGTTGTTGCGGATTTTGTGTTGAATGTCGTTCTGTTAGCTCACCTGAGCACGAAGTGCTTAAAGGTGAGCAGTTTTGAAAATTGTTCAGAACGTATTTCTTGAAGTTCGACTGGGTCATGTGGGATCAAAAACTAGAACAACATATCAAAGCATAGAGATACTGTGTGAACACACTAGAAGCCACAAACTAAACCAAATCATCACGAAAGCATGTCAGAATGTGTGGCTGGGAACACTCACTAGGTCATGCAAGTTTCAAACTGGGTCACATTAAATGAAAAACTAGGTCACCAGGTGGAATCATAGAAAAAGTTTATGGACATTCTAGACCTAATTATCTTGAAATTAGTCTGAATTTATGTTTTGATAGATTGTTGTATAGTTTGAGCGCTGGGTCACATGGGGTCAAAAATTAGGTCACCAGAACAAATAATAGAGAAACCTTCTGAACGCCCCAGATCCATATTTTGTAACCAGTTACCTGTCCTGATGAAAACTAGGTCAAGTTTGAAACTGGATCGCATTGAGTAAAAAACCTAGGTCGCCAAGTACGTTAATCTTGACGTTATACATGTGCCGAACATGTTGTCCCTTTTTTTTGAAGCTACATAAATGACATTTGGACTGTTTGTACAGTTTAGCAATCAGGTTTCAAATTGTCCTCGACTGACCTTAATATTTAGTCTCTCTGACCCATTTTCTTTTCTTTGTGAGCAATGATACTTAGCTGAGCGATATAGGACCATCCTTACTCTCTTGTTGAATGGTACCAGGTATATAGGTGTAAGTATATCAAAGTAAAACAACTAGGGGAAAAAATACAATTGGTGGGCGCTCATCATCATGTCGAAGTTTTCATTGAGCAATACACAGAAACGCCCAACTTACTGCAGATTTCATAATACCGTGCCGTTTCAGTGTTTGCTTTACACACAGGTAGTAAATGACGTCGATGTCACATTCTGTAGTTAGCTCCGCCCAAATCGATACCTTTATCTATGACACACTGACTACTATATTGACAGTATAAGCTTACACATCTTCAAGCTACAGTTGCGACAGTATTTGATTTTTTATGAATCTAGTGCTTATGTATTGTTTTTGGATAAATTGGTTTATTTTAAACCTCGAAAGTTTATTTCATAAAACAACTTCTATTCATTTTACAAACGAAACCGAACTGTATTGCGTGTTCTACTATCAACACGAAACAAAGATTTTATACTTTTCCCGTAATAAGTCCATATAAGAAAAATGTTGATGGAGGAAAATGTGTCCTCGGCTAACTCGGGCTAAGTATCTGAAACGTTTGCTGAGCTAAGAAGACACGGTTGTAAAGAGTCTCACTTAAACAAAAACTATTTACAAACATGATTCGAAGAACTTTTTCTTGCATGATGTTTAGAATGAACTGTTTTAGGACTTTTATATTCGTGAATCACTGTTGAACCTGCAGAGAATATAGCACCCTTTAATCATCTTTCCTGTATATTTTTTCATACGGGAAATCCTTTTCAAAGCGTGATTAGAAATGTATGATATATATATAACTGTTGTTTTGTTGCATCATCGCCGCTTGTATTTTACGAGAAAACAGAAATTCACCTTCGTAAAATTTATAAAAGAATGTCTAGATCATTGAGTGACCACTCTTTAAACTTATGGTAAATTATATACATTATACATGCGCTCTGCATGTAAATATTTGTGCACAGTATACAGGTATAGCAAACTCCCGTGTACCATCTAAGATTCAGGTAAATGTATCGCTGTACAAACTTGCGAAAAGTCAAATCGTATGTCGATAAAATAAACACGAACTGAAAACATCAAAACTTGGCTCGATTGTACATGTAATGTCACCAATTAAGTGAACGAAACAACTTATAAAACAAACTAAATTTCATTTGTACTGGCGATAGGTCAACTGTGACAATGTGATGTACTGGTAGTCCTAAAAAAACCTCCCCCGCATTTATTATCTTTAGTTTTCACTTTTATGATATTTTACTTTTTATATTCTTGAGGAAAGTCATGCTAACAAAGATGTAAAAATAAAAATAAAGTTAGAAAATACAAATCATGAAGAAACAGCTATGTCTAGATGTTGGACTACCGGTACGCCAGGTTAACCTCTACATTTTTGTGAAAGGCTTTACGTTGATGACATGTGCGTTGTTGCATTTCTTGCTTTTACAGATTTCAGGCTCAACAGAAACATTTTAGCACTCTTGTAAGTCAAATACAGTACGTGCAAAGCATGCGCGGCTTGTAACAGATATCAGTATAGTCGTATTTTATAATGCATAATATTAAAGTATTGCGATCGGACATTTATAGAAGAGCGAAATAGAATGTATATTTACAATATTTTTATTCATTCTACTTCGACATATATTTACACACAAGCAACATGTACGTAACCACCGACTAAACACTATTGAATGCCGTAAACAATATGACCGATTTATATTTTTTTCTCACTACACTTTATCTGATAGCTCTCCGTATGTGTAAAATGTAGCTCCGCCTACAGACGCTTTAGTCATTCATTACCTGTATTCAATCGATACGCAACAAACACTGAAACGGCGCGCTATTATGAAATCTGCAGTAAGTCCGTCGACGTTACAGCAAATGGTTACCAGTAATAAATTGGTTGGATCTTTCTTTCTTCAATTAGTAATTGGTTTCATTATTTATGATGTCAAAAAGCGATAAATCAAAATTACGGTAACTAGTTTCGCGATTCAGCTGTAGTATGAACTTTTAACGATCTCAACTTTCTACTTGCACTAGCATGCATAGTACCTTGTGTGCTTGTTTTGCATATCGGTGTTATACACCGGGTATGTAATAGAACCAAGGCGTCTATTCGTCAAAAAGCTAAAGTCTGGTTCCCGGATTCTCTTGTATCTGCATCTATCTCTTCAACCTATGCCTGTCAGGGGTCTTGGCAGGTTCATCTGAAGACTAATTCTAGGGTTGGACGGGACAATAAAGAAGAAAAGAAAATAAACTACCGAAGTATCAGTTGGAAACATTGAATGAAAAGGCAAACAATTGCACACAGTTTGGATCCAGACGAAACTGACAATCGTTATATAACACGCAGAGGAAGGTTTTAATCTGCCTTCCATAACTCTCTCATACTGATCCTTTATTATACGCCCGAAGGGGACGTATTATGTTATCGCCTCGGTGTCCGTCTGTCCGTTAGCAATTTCCCTTCCGCTCTGTAACTCTTGAACCCCTTAAAGGATTTCGAAGAAACCTGACACAAATGTTAACCAGACTGAGACGACGTGCAGAAGCAATGTTCCGGATGGCTGGATTCAAGGTCAAGGTCATACTTAGCGGTCAAAGGTCATATGATTTTGTTTCCCTTCCGCTCTGTAACTCTTGAACCCCTTGAAGGATTTCGAAGAAACCTGACACAAATGTTAACCAGACTGAGACGACGTGCAGAAGCAATGTTCCGGACGTCTCCGTCCGTCCGTCTGTCCGTCGTCCGTTAACATTTTCCCTTCCGCTCTGTAACTCTTGAACCCCTTGAAGGATTTCAAACCTGACACAAATGTTAACCAGACTGAGACGACGTGCAGAAGCAATGTTCCGGATGGCTGGATTCAAGGTCAAGGTCATACTTAGGGGTCAAAGGTCATATGATTTTGTTTCCCTTCCGCTCTGTAACTCTTGAACCCCTTGAAGGATTTCGAAGAAACCTGACACAAATGTTAACCAGACTGAGACGACGTGCAGAAGCAATGTTCCGGATGGCTGGATTCAAGGTCAAGGTCACACTTAGGGTTGATTTTGTTTCCCTTCCGCTCTGTAACTCTTGAACCCCGTGAAGGATTTCGAAGAAACCTGACACAAATGTTAACCAGACTGAGACGATGTGCAGAAGCCATGTTCCGGATGGCTCACTTCAAGGTCAAGGTCACACTTAGGGTTCAAGCGTCATATAACTGTGTGGATATTGCTCTGCATTTGCTCTTGATTACAGTGCTCTTGTTTTTATTTGGGAGATCCTATTTTGTTTGCTTAATTTTTTTATTGAATTACTTCCCTTTTATGTTACTATCAATAGCATATTTTGTAACTTTTTATTATTGGCAGTACGGAAAAACCGAGACCACTTTTCTGTGGTACAACATGAATGGTACCTCCAATTTTTTGGTGTTTTTTGACATTTTTGTACCTGGTTAGGATTTTCTGGTTGGGGACTTAGATTTTTTTATATAACTTTAATTTTTTATTCTTGTTCCTGTCCGTTGGGCTTCAACAGCCTAAATTTTGCTCCCATTCGCTGATACAACACTTCGGGCGTATATTGCCCCGCTTTGCGGTGCTCTTGTTGTGTCTGTTGAATCCCTTAAATAATTTAAAAAAAACTTTGTAGCAAACTTACAAGCAAATGGAAACTCTTTAGCACTTAACAATAAGCGAAAGTTTTTAGTCGAAGTACCTACTTTTCTGAGAATTCCGACTAAAGTTTAATTTGGAATGAAACTATATCAAATATACTTAACCTAGTATCTTAAACTTTTATTTCAAACTATGCCCTTTACAATGTACAGCACCATCATACCCTCCAGACATCAGGACACTCATTTTAAAGCAACGAGAGCCTTTAATTCAGCACCAACATAGACCTGTCAGGCCTACATGGTTTCCTCCGGAGCAAACGGCACAACCTCCACCACCACGAATTCCGAATACAAGACAAACCTCAAGGAGCTCGAGTTTGTCAAGAATGAGTAAGGCTGATTGCAAACCTGCCGACAGAGACAGACATTCTTCGACACGAAGAGGTCAAAATGAACGGGATGCAGAATGTACATCAATTCAACGAAATGTAGTACCGAATTTCAAACGAAATGTTTTGCAACCAGAAAACAGAAGCCCTCCACCAGTCCCAGTCAGTGAAAGAAGTGAACCAATGGAAAGAAAATACTGTTCTGGTTTTGATTTCAACGCCTTTGAAACAGTTAATAATTCATCTGAAGAATTGTGTGTATCCGATGACTCTTCTGACCATGAGAACGAAACAAGTATAAGACAGGAGATCAGTTTAGATGATATTTACAGAGTTAGACTCATCACATTAAAAAATAGGGTCACACGATACAAAACAAAGATGACAAAGCTGAAAATGAGTAACGCTAATGAACAAGAAATAAGAAAGTTGCAGGAGCAAATAGATACAATACGAAGGGTAATAAAGGAGAGAAGTGGAACGGGAAATCCAACTCCAATGTCCAAAATAAAGAAAAAACGTCAGCCGGGAGAACAAGAGATGCCGTCATCTGACGAAGTTTTCAATTTCATGGTGAAGAATATGGATGGAAAAGGAACTCCAAGAGACATTAAAGAACAGTCAGGTTTATTTCCTGCTGAAGTTGACCTGAGTGAATGGTTTATTAAGAACAAATCTATATTCACTCTTATTGAAAGAAATGGAAATATCATGACTGTATTAGTTTACAATAAACACACTACATACTGCTTCGATTACAACTTTAAGAGAGATTCTTGCAATAGAACAGAATGTCGAAGGTATCATGTGTGCAAAGGCATGCTGACTGGACAATGTACATTCGGCCGTAAGAATTGTAAGTTTTCACATGATTTCCTTGATGAAAACAATAAAAAGATTTCTGATGATCTTGGTTACAGTAAACTGTTTACAAGTGATCAAATATGCTCTATTCTAAGGGTCAGCTTTCCACATCTATGTACGACATGGGCATCTAGCAGTTCCTGTGGAGACCACGACTGTATACGTCTACATTTATGCCCTCTGTATATACTTGGTAAGTGTACTACTCACTCGGACTGCCCAAAGAGTCATGACAGAAAATCAGACCATAACAAAGCAATTGAGGATGCATTTGAAATGTCTGGAATGGAGTACAATGTCTTCAGAAATCGAGTTTTCGTGAACACTATACCTGTCTGGAACAGAAATGCGGCGGTCGGGGGAGAAATGGGTGCAGCACGAAAAGGTCACAAAACGAAAGCAACAAACATTGTCATGGAAGATACAGGTACATGGTTGTATTAATGTTTGTATTTATTTTATCTGCAAGTATTATTGTTTATCATCAGTATATTCTATTATCATTTTCCTCCTCCTCTTCGTTGCAGGTATCATCTGTATTATCATCATCACAATTATCGTAGCTGTCACCAAAAAAAACTTTTCTAATAAAAGTAGTCAAATTTGGGCGTAGAGCTCTTAAACTCTCTTTAAATAGTCATGTAACTGAGCACCGAATCTGTTTTTCTAGCTATTTACAATAAATAAACAATTGTTAAACTGTATCCTATGATTTCTTAGACAGATCAGTAAGCAGTATCATAAGTCAGACCTTGTAAGTTTCGATCGCACATTTCAAAATGCTTGCCTTTCATGATTATAGAGTTCATGCGTACTTTTTCTTTTTAGATGCCGCAGAAAACACATACATCTGCCATCTTAATCTCGTTGATAAATGTGCTCATCACTGTAATAAAGTCCATAGCAGTATCAGACTGCCGTACATTTGGCAAATCAATTTATTTGGAACGTGGGTTACCCTGCAAAAGTCAGAAGATATTGAAGAGCCCTACGCCAACAATAGGGACAGATCTGAGAACATTACTATGGTAAGTGCATGATTGAGCGATAACAATACTAGTTTATGAAAATACAACTTTAAATGTAAATGTTTGTGTCAAAGTTGTAGTTCTAATGTGAAAAATATTAGATTTTAGATAATTTATATTCACATACATTCATTTTATTTTGGTAATTTCAATCTGTCCGAAAGTTTAATTCGGTACTAAATGTCATTCTTAAAATTTGAAGGTCATGTGGACGGTTATAGGAATATCACTTTTACATATTTCTGACCTAACAAGAAAGCATGAGCCAGATTAAGAATGCATAAGGCAAGGGTGTAAATATATAAAGTAAACCCGGTTATATCCGAAACATTGTTTTAACGGAAAACTGCTTGATCCGTCGAACGGTCACTCGGTCCTGACACCAAAAACATATTAATAGAAAACCTGGTTTAAAATGGTCCGAAAGGATGATGGTTAAGTTTTACTGAAATATTATGACAAGGGACTGAAAACTTCTTTTAATGAGTCACCAAGACATATAAAAAAACATTTAGCCTTGCGTATGGAAATAACTATGGCCAGTCCGAAGCTATTTAAAATGACAAAAAGCGCAAAATTCGCATAGCTTAGCATTGTTAATTGACATAACATAATAGTCCATGTATGATGAAAATTATCAGTCATTGCAAACAAAACTGCTTTAAATGATTTTTCAGGTCTATAATGGTATGGACCTCATCTGCTGGCTGTTGTACGACCAAACTATTCGCGCTAGAGTAAGAATACTAAGTGCTGGTGAAGAGGCACTGAAAACAGAAGCTCGCCGACTCTCTACTGTTTCTTACAAACAGTTGGATCATACAAGCTCAGACACGACTAAAAGACAGCAGGGCGAGACCAAAGATGGTTTCATCACTCAATGGAGGTGGTACTGGAAGGATGATGACGAAAAGTGGCATTTGTTTGAGCCAGTAAGATATATTGTCTTTGAATCCAAAAGATGCTTATCAATACAAGAAGAAATGATTAAATAGTTAAAACCAAAAGTAAAGAGATGCAAATTGAATGTAAATCTATTGGATATACATGTATAAAGTTAAATTACTGTTCAAAATGATCGTGTCTTTAATAAGAAAGATTCTCAAATTACAAGTTATGCTTCGAAAACACTCAGGAAGCAAACAAATTTAGTAAATTTATATCCCCCACCAAATGAAGTAAACACCTAAAAGGAACAACTAGAAAGTGTATTGGTCTGTTTCAGAATTTTTTTTTTATAAGTTTCACCACCCCACATGAACTTCATCTCCTAAGTGATATCTTATTTCTTCAAGTAACAGTCATAAAGAACTTAATTGTAAGTTGATTTAAGTCAGTACTACTTTCAGACAACAAGAAATCTTAAGTTTGTAAATAGAATAGTTATGTAAGAAAAGCATTACATCCCCTTAAGGTTCTCATTTCTATAAAAGCATATAATAAATGTTCCGTATTTAGAAAGTAGACGTTGATTAGAAGTGACGAAATAAAAGCCTGACAAGAAAATAACAATTAAATGGTAATAACGCTATTGATACTAGTCCAATCTTGACAAAAGGTGTGTGTACGCCGTGGCATTATGCTATTGTACACTTATATTAAGTTTCATGAAATTATATCCATTGGTTCTTGAGCTATGACTCCGGACAGACGGACATACGTACTTAAATTGGTAGTTGTGTGGCTATTCTTTTTGTCTCTTTATTGTACTTTTTAGCCACATAAGCCCAAAATAGCCACATAAGACATAATGAATGAATGACATCAAAGAAAATTAACTTTTTCCTATTGTTACCATAGCCACTTAACCTGCACATTTTGGTCGCGGACGGACTGACGGACGGACGGAAAACGGCAAAACAAATCCCTCCGCCTTTGGCGGAGGATAATCAGTTCCCTTTAATTACATTTTTTATTGATAAATGAAAATCTACCTAACAATTTGGAGGATAGTCTTCTAGTTTACTCAATGAAAGAAGATTTTGATTTACACTATGTTCAGTAGAAATAAACTCCTGTACATATTCATACATATTGATAGCAACTTCTGGTATTATTTTTCTAATGGAAAATGCCCTAACTGAATGTCCTGTAGAAAATTGTAATTGTCACTTGTACAGTAGTATAACTTAAATGTAATCATAAAACAATACAGAATGCCATGATGTATAAAGAGCATTGATCCCTAAGCTCCCTCCCAAAACTGCTCTTTTATTTCTACTTTTAATCGCTAGTTTGTTTTAATTCTGAGACATAATCGAACATATTTCTTTAATGCTATCATCTGCTTAAGGAGCCTTAGAAGGAAATGTTTCACACTAAGCCATGAATGATGAAGAAACAAGAAACTGCGTCACTTCGTAATATGTGTATTATTTTAAAATTACGTTATGTATTATCTTTACAGACTGGTGCAGCCGAAAAATTATTTACACAAACAAACACTGTCCGTTGCGTATCAATTGTAAACCTAAAGGCTAATGAGAAAAAGCTTGCTATTCTGACATGCATGAGAACTTTTGTTGTACGAGTAATGATTGCAAAATTTATAGAAAAGGCTTTACAGGCATGTTTGAAACACTTCGCGAATATAGACCGTTAATCTTTCTTTTTACCTATAAAGATAATTTTAAACTAGTTCATTTGAATTCGGGTAAGACTGTTTATCATGTTGTTGTTGGTTCAATTCGACGAGTCACATAATACTGTTATTTTCGTAGTATATTATTAAGTTATGATATTGAAGGTAGCTCGCGGGTTTCCCCCAGAAGTCGGGTCATTTTTTTTAAAAGGCAACGCAGATGTAACATATTTTGCATGACAACCCCGTTACTAATTGACTTTTGTAGAAATAATACGGTGATTCACTCCAGAAGTGATATTTCCATGGAAACTGAGGTAAAAGCGCCACCTAACAGGAAGGTGTATTTTCGTGTTATTTTCGATATATCTCTGTCTATGTAGATAACGAAACGATCTAACTTTCATAAATTCAATGACGAGTCATTTATCCATCTGAAAAAATAAAAATATCTAATATTTTTTGCCAAAAATATGACAGTGTGGGACGAACAATGTAGGGGCGACAATTTTCAAAGCAAGATTTTTATTAAAACGCACTATAGATTCTTAAACCAATTTAAAGCAATTTTATCAAACAACAGGGGGGAGGGGGTGGGGTGCTGGGGGGGGGGGGTCATTTTAAGAAATGGATGCTAAGTGGTCAGGCTCTTAAAGCAATATGTTAAATGAACAAACGCCGTTACAAGTTTACAGATTTACAGCCGAAGCATACACTTGATGTATTTGACATACTGATATGGCCTATAATGAGCTATGCTTCAGAAGTTTTGGGGTTTAAATATAGGCATTCATGTTGAACGTGCCCATCTTGCATTCTGCAAACGTTTACTTGGTGTTTAATATTCCGCACAAAATAATTTTATTTATAGTGAGACAGGTAGAATAAATCTGGTCAACCAACGGTATTACAACATAATAAAGTGTTGGTTAAAGATAAGTAACTTTAAACCTCAGAAATATTTGAAACAGGTGTATGAAGACATTAAAATGTATGTATAATTAAATCCAACAAAAGTAAATTGGGCATCACAGGTTAGGGCTTTATTATCAAAGTTTGGATTTTATGAGTGTGGCATGCACAAGGTGTAGACCTGTAATGTCACAAGTTTTCTAAAAGAATTACGACAACGATTGAAAGATACTTTTGTACAAGATTTATGTGCCAGTCTTCAACAATACAGCAGGGCTTTATTTTATCGGCATATTTCAAATTTTAATTTTGGTGAATACTTAAACATGATAGATATAAGAAAATATAGACTTAATTGCTTTGTCAAAATTACGGCTCTCCTCACATAGATTAGCTGTGAAAGTGGAATGTGGCATACTGGACGTTCCATTTACGAAAGTAAATGTCTAATTGTCACGTCTTTGATGTTAGTACCTTTTGTTTTGGAATGCGGTATGTTTCTAACCCCGAAAACAATATATTAAAAGTAATTATTGCGACCCAAATTTGTTAAATTTTCACTCCAACACAGACAAAGTATGTGTACAAAGTATTTGCTTTTAAAAGAATATCATGAATTGTCTGTCCCAAAGCATCATATTGATACTACTAAATGCTGAAATGTCAACTTAAGCCTTAACTTTGTTCTACTTGTTTAATGTTTGCCATTTTGTCGTACATTATTATTGTATATACTTTGTATATGTATTTATTGTTGCAATGCTCAGGAAACTTATTAGGTTTTTTGCATTAATAAAGTTCTAATAATCTTTATTATCTAGATATGTTCAGTACTTGTTTCAAACCACTTGTAGTAAAATGTTGTTCTTTCAGGATGCTATGCAGCACATCTTAGAGGCAAAGTTCTTGGCCAATCAGAAAACATATATATTTTCGAGATATAATTACTACTTTAATTATACAATCTCATTTACCTCAATGTGTCAATCAAACAATGATACTGGAAGAGTTAGAGACATTGGCCGTAGACCTGTCTTTGTTACCGGAGAAGATGTAAAGGCAAAATTGTAGTAAGTGTATTCCACAATTATTTCTGAAAAATTGTTACAAAACCATTACAGTCATACATTCTACCGACACTACATGTACGAAAGTATTAAGATCAGAGTTAAAGACCTTATTTAATAAAGACCTTATCTAATATTTTTTCTAAACTCCATAAACATAACATTCATATGTAGAAGTTCATATCATCTACTAATGTCATAATATAATTTGAACTGAACAAATCTTTGTAAATTTGAGCCCACAATCATTACCGGGTGTTGCGCAAGTGGACACTACTCTGCCTTTATCGTGGATGCCATGGGACGTGGCTCAGCCGTTTGAACTAGTGGATATTGCAAAGAACTGTCCTTTAGAGACAGACAAAGTGATGATGTCTTTTTTCAAATCCATTGATCCAGGAAAGGTGAAAGTTCGTAACATCTACCGGATACAAAACAACAAACTATGGGATCTTTTTTGCAGGTTATTTTATCTTATTGACATATTTGTATTAAATCTTTTGAATGTTTTAAAATATCCCTGTAATGTATCATCTAATTAGAAACTTACAGAAAACGTGCTCACTCTTTAAAATGTTAAAAATTTAAATGATATTCAAACAAATATATTTTATTCTATTTTAACATGACAAGCAGACATACAAGTAATGTTTAGGGAAGATGATATGGTTACTTATGCTTAAGCTATCTCTACAATGAAAACCACAATCAAAGAGTAAATTTACAAGTGCATGTAATTAGTCCTAGAGTTGTTTTGTGACAGTTCTGCATAAAAATTTCCATGACTACCTCATGTTAACCATCTGAAAATAATAAAACATTTCTTTAGTTCATAAATACATAAAAAACACACCGCAAATCGTTTCTTCATACTGGATTTTCTTAGTCATACTTTTCAGTCAAGAAAGGACCATGGAAGCAAACGCTAAGCGATCTGTACGATATGGAAAATATCCGGTAGATAAACAACATTTGTTTCACGGAACTGATAGCGAAGATGCAGTTCGTGGAATCTGTACCAACAACTTTGACCCTCGGGTATCTGGAAAAAGCGGTATTCTATATGGTGATGGGGCTTACTTTGCCAGAGATGCAAAATACAGTCATGCGTATACCAAAGGTCCAGAGAGATATATTTTCATGGTAAATGTACTAGTTGGACAATATACAAAGGGAGACAAGTCGTACAGACGTCCACCGAATAAACCAGGAAGCGATCATGAGTTGTATGATTCTTGCGTGAATGACGTGGAGGATCCATCCGTGTTTGTGATCTTTGACAGGAACCAATACTACCCAGAATACCTCATAAAGTATCACGATGTATAAGTAAAGAGGAAAACATAGCAATGGTATTGCAACCCTCTAAGTTGGATGTAAAATATTAATGAGGTATCGACAAATGAGTTAACATGGTAACTTGAGCGTATTTGGGCGGTTAAATGTGTTATGTAGTCTTTTTGATTGAATTTTCATCATTAAGCAAGATTTTCTATTTTGATTTTTTATTTCGATGTTTCCACAGTTATTAAATTACTTTTCGTCTGTTTACTGTTTGTGTCTAAGTTATCGACGGACATATACATTTTAAAAAATACTTTTATATACTTTAAAATATAAATGTTGACTGTTAATCTTCTTTGCATGTTACACAAAATTTAAATAATAATGTGAAAACTTAACAGCGATACAATTGGAAGGGATGCCCTGATACTGTATATTGTAAGGGGAAGTAACCACTGCGTAGACTTTCAAGACACGACACATAATACTTGAACATCGACTGGATTAAAAAGCTGTGTATCCAGAATAAAAGAGGACTTTCAAATCAGTCTCTGTTTTGTACCAAACTATGGCGGTTTTACTAGTGCAATTGATAGAAAAAAAACTCCATATTCAGAGCTTGGTTGACAGCTGATAGCTTTAGCAACTTTAAATGCGAACAAGTTGTTTGGGTGTCTGCTTTTACTTGTGTACTTGTGTTTACTGCAGTTTATTTATGATAAATTGTGTTATAATTAATTCTGGTAGCACATGATGTTATTATTAGGGAAAGAAACTGATAAGAGGAGGTTTGACTATTTCTGAAACAGTTAGGGAAGGGACTGCTTCTCTGTGGGGTTAAACTAATCTCAGACAAAATAGCTTTGTAGTGTTTTTGTTTTTGAAAATTAACCACAAATTAAACACTTTGTAAAAGCCCGCTTAATACTACATTCACCGGTTTGTTATGTTAATGTTCAAAAAGGATTTAAAAGGTTTGAAAATTATTCCTGTAATCTGCTTAAATTAAAATTAAAAGTAGACTGCAAAACAAACTAATTAGGACGATGCTGAATGCGAGTTCCAAAAGTTGAGTACAAATTGACCAAGAGCACAAAAGATTAGGATTATAATCTTCACGGGCACACCATGACATCCCGATAGCTACACTCATATATATTTGTTTTACATATGAATTAATTATTGTGATGATTTAAGGATACTGTGATATATGTAGTTATTTATCGGTTTGAGAATGTGGCTATTTATGTATTTTATTCAATTGTATGTATGTGTATTTGACCTGAATAAAACCAATCAAACAATCATATGAATCAAAGTTTTGTGTTGACATCAATGACGACAGCAGACGGAGTGCGGTCAGAAGAATGAGAGGTACCAGTTCACCACGGTGACTGTTGTTTTGTTGAGCACGACATGTTCAGCGACCCATCAGTACGTGTCTATAGGGTTGACTATCTTCTTTGAGACGTAATTGTGGCAGTTCGCATGCGCTAACGGCGACAATTTCTTGCTTAATGACGATGTAATGACCGAATATCGCGCATGCGCTTTGATTGACCTGCCATATTGCCTGATCTCAGTCATACAGAGCTTGTTTTGGTTAGACTCAAGAGAAGGATCAATGCAAGACCTGTCCGACCACAGACCAACGGATACTTGATTGAGGAGTGAGCAAGAATAATTCGTCTATAGATCAAAACATTTAAATTTGCAGTTTCAAATCTATGTGCAGGGATGTACTTGACGAAATCATTCTTCGAATAATCTTTTTAGTCACATGTTATACAGTAAAGCACCGTTATTAAGAAATTCCGCCATTAAGACTGCCCTCGATATTAAGACCAGACATTTCAATACAAAATGCTCAATTTCATGGTAAAGATGTCTCGCTAATAAGACTGACACATTAATAAGACCACTTTTTACTGGTCCTAAGGGTTGTCTGAATACAGGAACTTTACTGCATTGTAACCTCTATTATCCCACCCACCGCCTAGCAAACGTAACATTTTTGAAAATGCTCTCACACGTTAATATCTGACATGCTTGATAATTATGTATATTTATTGTTTTTTATTTGCTGATTTTAAAAAGAATAAAATTAATGTATTTTAATTTTGGAATGTCAATTAAATTGATTCCATGCCGACGATTTAATTTTGTGGTCCTTTATTTTTGGGGATATAGTTATATCAATGCACAAAATTGATATCTTGCTTACTAGTATTGAAACGTTTATGAATCCCATGCTTCCGATCATTGTTAAATTATTGATTTCACAGGAGTATATTTATTTTCCGAAATCATCCTGTACAGTTTGAACAATTTCAGAAAAACGACTGACATATATCTATTCAGATAAACATGCATTGATTACATTTCATAAAATATCAACGTGCACTTACTTGTTTTATTTATCGCTCTAAAACAAATATTAACGCACTGGATTGGTCGATTGATCTTTATCTTGGAGTTTCACAACAAAAATCAAGTTATTTTAAGGAATATTATATCTTTTGTGTAAGTATGAATATATTAGACTGTTTTTTTATAATTGTAGTCGTCATGCCTTTCGAATTTCCGCGATATCTATCGCTAATTTATAATAAGTTGTCGTACCAATATCAGACACTTCATGTATGGATCTTTGCCTTATATGTAATTACAAAACTTTTAACAATATAATACTTGACATCATAACTATTTAAATCGAAGACATTATTTTGTGAGAATGAAGAAACATTTATGTATGCATAATGTTCCGAGAAGCTTTTATAATATCGTTATTTCCGGACAATAGGCCGCTTCTCTGTATTGGCTGCACCCCTTTATCTAACGATTTTAGAAACAAAAATGGACGCTTCGGTATATTTGCCGCGGCCAATATGGTGCATATATTTATATTAAGGCATTTAAAACGAGCCGCGCCTTTTTGTAAGACAGTTAAAGTATGATCAGTCACTCCCGCTATTCAGTTGATATACGGTAAAATACGGTAGCTAATTGACTCATGAAGACAAAATGGTTTGGAAAGCATTCGTGAACTGTTTTCAAACAGTGTACAAACCTAACCTTCCCACAATGTGCACTTAAAACACCAGCTAAAAAAGTGTCGAATAGCCCGCTTGAAATTTCAAAAACAAAACGATCATAATTATAGGCCACTTCGCCGTATAGGCCACATCTTCGAAAATTCGTCTTTTATACGTATAGAACGCGGCCTATTAGCCGGAAATTACGGTATACTATATGTGACCTTGCAGTCTAGATTGTGCCATTTGAAGTCTGGTTTACCTTGTTAAAATATGTGAAAAAGCAAACTACAAATACCCACCTACAGTTTATATACGCATTTACAAACCTATATTTATATACAATGAATAGATATTAGGGATGGCAACGAATACCAAAATTGATATTCGAGTACTCGGTCATTCTTCCGATCGAGTACTCGAGTACTCGAAAAAAGGTCATTCACGTGTTCGAAATATAGCAGTACATACCAGAGTATGTAAGTTCTATACTACAGAGAGTACATTTCACGGTTTTGTCATTACTACACCGCTTAATATATTTCCAAGAACACGATTTCGACGGAGGCGATATTTCAAATTTGACTTATAAGTTGACAGGCAAGTGTACAGATTACTGAGATATTTAGAAAAGAGACTTTGAAAGACTGCTATATTCTATATAAACGATTTAAGAAAAATGAGTTACATTTCTTGAATTTTTTTCTGGTGAGCCATAATAATTATCTTTTCTCCGCACACTTCTGCTTACAAGACCCGCATTTACTGTTTATCGAACAAACGCGAAGGAGACATAGTGTAATTGCTATTATGCACTTAATTTTAATATCTAAACAAACTGCGAAAACTACAACCCAATATCTTACGTCTATATTGTTTTGTTAAGATCATAAGCGGCACAGAATCATAACAATACCTGCATGTCAAACTGTCTACTCGTATATTGCATTTAGGGGCCTACCTAGCGGATTAAACAATAAAATTTTCGCACATCACCTGGCGTGTTTTGATAACGATTCCGAATTAGAATAATGACAAGTTAAGGCTGTTAGTTGGAGGAACCAAAAAGCGATAATTTATGATTTTAAATCATTTTATGTATGATGCGATTTTTGCCAAAAAAATATTTTTTCGAGTACCCGAATACCGTTTTGCTGATCGAGTAGTCGGACGTTCGAGCGAGTACTCGAATACTTGAGTACTCGTTGCCATCCCTAATAGATATACCTATACTATATTTTACCTGTTGTTGCGGATTTTTTGTTGATCGTTGTTGTTTCAGCTCACCTGAGCAAGAAATGCTCAGAGGTGAGCTGTTGTGATCGTCAGTCGGTCGTCTTTCTGAGGATACTTACCGTGTGGACACTCTAGTCATAGTTTAAGCCCAATCGTTATGACACTTGATCAGATTGTTTGTCTTGATGAGCTCACGGCAAAATTCGAAACTGAACCAGTGGGGTCAAAATCTAGATCGACAGATCAAAGAATAGATAAACCTTGTGAACACTCCAGAGACAACATTTGACCCCAAATCATCATGAAAATTTGTCAGAATGATTTTCCTGATGACATCTTGACTAACTCACGTGGGATCAAAAACTAGGTCACCAGGTCAAATCATAGACAAACCTTATGAACACTCTAGAAGCTATATTTTACACGCAATTATGTTGAAAATTAGTCAGAGTCGAAAATGGGTCACATGAGGTAAAACCTAGGTCACCAGAACAAATCATGCCATGTTAACACTCGAGAAGCCATATATGTACCCAATCATCATGAAAGTTTGTCGAAATCCTTGCCTTGATAAATCTTAGGTCAAGTTTGAAATTGTTTCACATTGGGTAAAAAAACTAGGTCACAAGGTCAAATCATTGAAAACAATTATCGACACTCTCGAAGTCACATGTTATACCTAATTATGTTGGAAATTAGTCTGAACGTACGTTTTGATAAATCACGCGGGTCACGAAGGTCACCTGGCATAAAAAAATAAGTCACCAGGTCAAATCATAGACAAACCCTATAAGCTTTCTAGAAGCCACATTTTACACCTAATTATGTTGAAAATTAGTCAGAGTCGAAACTTGATCACGCTTGGTCAAAACGTAGGCAACCAGAACAAATCACATTTTGTAGCCAATCACCAAGAAAATGAGTCAGAATGTTTGTCCTGATGACCGTTAGGTCAAGTTTGAAAGGGGATAAAATTGAGTAAAAAGTGAATCGAGGATAAGTTTTCTTTGGACGTATCTCAACCGAGGGTGGGATTTCCTTATCCACAGCCCAACGGACATGGTAGGTTTATATTCTGGACGTTTTAATCGCATTTTCATCACAGGGATACGAGGGATTCTTTATCGTTATACTATTCTATATTCTATTCCGTGTATTGCACAGTAATATAAGTGTAGTGGTTGCCTCGACCATAAAGTACTACATACCTATCATATCACATATTTAAGAAGAAATAAGTCTGAAAACAGGATAGGGGATGAAAAATGAAAATCAACCTTTTCCGGAAAATGAATACACACAACACAACATGTATATTTATTTAAAAAAAATAAAAAATGTTATAGTTATTTTTCGATTTTTGTGTGATGTGCCGGCTGCTCATAATTTACGTAAAATAGTCCAGCTGCAATGAGAGATAAGCGTTGAATCATTAGATTATTTATCACCGGTAATTGTGCGGAAATATGTAACCAGGTATGTTAATCCTGACTCTTGACCTGACATGTTTTCTTGTTTTTGAAGCTACATAAATGTGAATGAATTTGACTGAGTTACATGTAAAGCTTAGCAAGCAGGTTTCAAATTGTCCTCGGTTGACCTTAAGGTAACTTGCCCCAGAACAAAATGACCACCAGAGAAAACATGATGATATCACTAAAATGTAGTCTGGTGGTCTTTTGACATAATACACAATCAAATTACTGTTATATAAGCTTTGAGAACTTGTATTAGTGTGTTTTGTTGCAAATATTGTTAAAACATGTCATTTCAGTTCTTGATTTACTTACATGAAAAATATCCAATTTTTGTGCAAGTTTCCTGACAAAGTCAAATGATGAAATTATTCAAACTGGCACTTATTTACTAGTTCAATGTCTCCTCCAGATGCTCGACCATAGAAATAGTTGAGCTGTTCTTTCAATCTTACACATCAACAGTTTATAACACATCACTAAATTGTGAAGTCCACATGCTCGAGTTATGGTTTAAGGTAGAGCGCTATTGTCTTTGGTGGGTGGGGTGCTGCTTTCTTCAATTTTTATTTTTCCCTTTAATGTATACTGTGTTTGTTTTGGTCGGGATGTCATAATATTGTAGTATACTGACACTAATAATTCATGTAAAGAGAACTATAAATCAGTGAATTATTATAAAGAACGGATACATTTTGAAACATATTCTTTCTAGTTGACGAACAAAGACTCTGTGACACATTCAGTGGAAATAATTAACACCATTATTAACATAATTTTGTTTAATTTTTCTGTATCAAATACATAATTTGTGAAAAAATATGTAAAGACAATAAGAGCGTCTTGCAGTATTTTATATGGCTTGGTAAACAAAAATTTTTACAACAAGAGTATGTTGATTATATGGTATAAACTATGTTTTAGTTTCTTTATTTCCACTGAATCTGTCAGAGTCTTTGTTCGTCAACTAGCAAGAATATGTTTCAAAATGTATCCGTTCTTTATAATAATTCACTGATTTATAGTTCTCTTTACATGAATTATTAGTGTCAGTATACTACAATATTATGACATCCCGACCAAAACAAACACAGTATACATTAAAGGGAAAAATAAAATTGAAAAAAGCATGCACCCACCCACCAAAGACATAGCCGTTCTACCTTAAACCATAACTCAAGCATGTGGACTTCATAATTTAGTGATGTGTTATAAACTGTTGATGTGTAAGATTGAAAGAACAGCTCAACTATTTCTATGGTCGAGCATCTGGAGGAGACATTGAACTAAAAACAAGTGCCAGTTTGAATATTTTCATCATTTGACTTTTGTCAGAAACTTGCACAAAAATTGATATTTTTCATGTAAGAACCCAAGAACTGAAATGACATGTTTTAACAATATTTGCAACAAAACACACTAATACAGGTTCTAAAAGCTACTAACATTAATTTGATTGTGTACTATGTCAAAAGACCCCAGACTACTTTAGTGATATCATCTGTTTTCACTGGTGGCCATTTGTCGGCGTTACCTTAACATTGTCATTTTAACTTTTTTTTCTCTTGGAGCAATGGTACAATGGCGATATATGTCCATCATAGCCCTCTTGTTTAATTCTCCCAGGTACAGGTGTTAGGATATAAAAGTAAAAGTCCAGGAAAAATTAACACTACATTCAGTTGGCGTACAATGCCATGTCGATGTTTTCCTTGTGCAAGACACAGAACGCCCCACTTACGTCCATCCACGCTGCTACAAAAACCAGTAATAAAAAGGAATCAAAATTACGGTAACTTGTTTTACGATACAACTGTAGTATGAAATGTTTTTATTGTGTCTGTCTCTGATTAGCAATTTTATAGCTATATTCGCGTACTATGATATTCCGCGAATTCAACAGCCGTTATTTATGTCCATATTAGTAGTAATAAAAAAAATCTTGGAAACGGA
This sequence comes from Saxidomus purpurata, assembly GCA_022818135.1. Taxonomy (NCBI): domain Eukaryota; kingdom Metazoa; phylum Mollusca; class Bivalvia; order Venerida; family Veneridae; genus Saxidomus; species Saxidomus purpurata. The sequence goes on from JAFMSR010000004.1 coordinate 30,994,945, forward strand.
AATTTATTACTTGATACCGAAATTTATTATTTGAAACGGGAAGGAATACATAATGCCTTCACCGCAGATCAATAAAAATTTATCGAATTTAAACATCTTGTGGAAACCTTAAACAAACAGATAAACTTGTCAACTAACGTAGCAATCGTGGTAAATTTGTCGGTTTTTTCCGCTTAGGATAACATGAATTTACAAGCACACAATAAGCACTTAACAAACAACCTTTTCACCTCAACAAACAGCCAACTTGTAGGAGGTAATCTGTGGAAAACAGAACACGTAAATGTCTGTAAGATATAGATTTTTGATTGGTTAGTTAAACGATTTGATTGACAGGCGCCGTCATGTTTATTGTTTTCCTGGTGTGACTTAGCACAATTGAAGTCTGCGCGAACAAAGCCAACGGTCAACAGTGTAACACTTTAACAGGCGTAAACTGCCAATCTAAACCAAATTTCTTCTTAAACATCCTAGTTTGTTTTTGACAGTTTAAAGGGCCATTACTAACACCAAATCGAATTTTCTTTTAAATCTGGAATTGTAACAGGGAAATACAGTTTGAAACTGGCTTCTAAAAATTTACAACAGCCGTGGAGTATTTCCCTGTTTGAAATACTGCTGCAGAAAAACGAGTGAATGTTTGTGTATTTTCTTTGATTGACCTTTGTGGTCTTTTTGTCCTACTTTCGCTTTATTGAATGTTGTAAACAGTCAGAAATATACTTTGCACATCTTTGGAAGTAAAGTTCTTCAATCATAATTCAAAATAGGCATGCTTATTTATGTACAACTTATTTACAGCCTCTGCCTGGGAGACTTCTGGAAAATAACATAGCTATTTGAAAACTGGAAAACCTACATTCGTTTTTGAAGAAGCAAAATATAATTTATAAATTCTTTCGTTAAACTTTCAACACATTATGTCATATTTTCCTTCTGAGAATACGCCCGTTTTCCAGATTTAAAAGAAAATTCGATTTAGTGTTAGTAATGGACCTTTGAGGGCCATCCTTAATTGAGAAACAGAGTTCACTAACAGAATACTTCCAAGTACGTATAATCGGCTTAAGTATACAGCACGGATCATTTTACTGATATGTGCGAATCCAACAAACTGCGATCCGGTTCATTTCACAAAACAGCGAAATAAAAGACCATCGAATTAAAAGCCCTTTAAGTTTCGCGTGTATTTGTAAGAGAGCTAGGGTCTGGTATCCTGATTCGCTTATATACAACCTGCGCCTATCAGGAGTCTTGGCAGTTTCACCTGATAAGAAATCCTAGGGTCGGCCGGGACTATACATGTATACAATAAAAAAGTGAATAAACCAAAGAAGAATCAGTCGGAAATGTTAACTTTTCAGCAGGTTATGTACAAAGGGGAAACATTGAAGGAACTGGCATACAATGGAACATAGTATGGAGCCAGACGAAACTGCCGGCCGACATATAACACGCAGAGGTAGGTCTTAATCTGTCTTCCAAAACTCTCTCATACAGATCCTTAATTGTGTCAGTTGATCATTTATATAATTAAAAGACTTTGTATTAAACTAAAAAGCAAATGAAGTATCTTTACACTGAAATGTTTATCAGCAGAAGTACTAACTTTTCTGAGAATGTTTGCTTTTTCTGAATTTATATAAACAGATTTAAAGCGGTGGTGTAGAAGTTAAGGTGTCTGTCGCTCATCCCGGAAACTATACTAAGTACACTTCATTATCTTTAATTTTTATTTTTAAAAAATTCCTTTTTCAATTTAAAGCGCCATCATACCCTCCTGACATCAGGACACTGGTTTTAAATCAACGGGAGCCTACAATGCAACACCAAAATAGACCTATCAAGCCTACATGGTTTCCTCCGGAGCAAATGGCACAACCTCCACCACTACCACATCCAAATACACGACATACCACAAGGAGCTCGAGTTTGTCGAGACTAAGTAAAGCTGATAGGAACCCTCCCGACAGAAACAGACATTCTTCAAGACAAAGAGGTCAAAATGAACGTGGAACAGAATGTACATCAACCCAACAAAATGCAGGACCGACAGAAAAACGGGCAGTTTTTCAACCCGATTACAGAAGCGCTCCATCATTTCCAGTAACAAAACAGAGCAAACCATGGGGAAGGGAAGATTGTTCTGGTTTTGTAGGCCAAGTTATTGAAACACTTAATAGTTCTTTTGAAGATTTATGTGTTTTCGATGACCATGAAAACAAAGCTAGTGGAGAGGGAAGTTCAATTATCAGGTCAAAAATGAAGAGAAAATGTCAGCATGGTATACAAGAGCCATCCACTGACGACGTTTTCAATTTTATGGTGAAGAATATGGAAGGAAAAGGAACTCCAAGAGACATTAAAGAACAGTCAGGTTTATTTCCTGCTGAAATTGATCTGAATGAATGGTTTTATAAGAACAAAGCTTTATTCACTCTTATTGAAAGAAATGGACATATCACGACCGTGTTAGTTTACAAGAAACACGTTACATACTGCTTCGATTACAATAGAAAAGACTCTTGCAATAAAGCAGAATGTCGCAGATATCATGTGTGCAAAAATATGGTGACTGGAAAATGTAAATTCGGCCGTAAGAATTGTAAGTTTTCACATGATTTTCTTGATAAAAACAATATAAAGATCTCTGATGAGCTTGGTTTCAGTGATTTGTTTTCAAGTGATCAAATATGCTCTATTCTAAGAGCCAGCTTTCCACATGTCTGTACGACGTGGGCATCTTGCGGTTCCTGTGATGACAACGACTGTATACGACTACATTTATGTCCTCTGTATATGCTTGGCAATTGTCGTAATCACCCAGACTGCCCAAAGAGTCATGACAGAAAATCAGACCATAACAAACCAATCTTGGATGCATTTGAAATGTCAGAAATGATGTACAATGTCTTTAGAAATCGGGTTTTCATGAACAATACAACGGTTAGGAGAGAAATGGGTGTAACACGAAAAGATAACAACACGAAAGTGACTAACTCAAACAGTGTCAAGGAAGATACAGGTATTGCTGTTTGCATGCATTTATCAGATTTAAATATGTGTTGATCATCAATATATTCATTATCATTTTCTTCCGCCACTTTGTTGTTGGTATCATTTTCAGTATCACCGTCACCATTGTTGTAGCTGTCACAAAACAAAAAAAAATCTTTTTAATAACAAGTAATTCAGTTTTTCCGTACAGTTTGTTTTAAACGAAACGCCTCTTAAATAGGTTTGTTTGTGACACTGATCAGAATCTGTTTTCTTAGTTATTTACAATGTAAGACTGATCAGTAAACAATATTAACCCTGGCACAAGCCAGATCGTAACAGTTATGGAATCAATTGTAAAATGTGTACCTTTATCAAATTTAGCTCATGTGTTCTTTTTCATTTTAGGTGCCGCAGAAAATACATTTATCTGCCAACTTAATCTCGTTGAAAAATGCGTTCATGACTGTAAAAAAGTCCACAGCAGTATCGGACTGCCGTACATTTGGCAAATCAATTTATTTGGAACGTGGGTTACCCTGCAAAATTCAGAAGATATTGAAAAGGCATATTCCAAGAATAGGGACAAATCTGAGAGAATAACAATGGTAAGTGCATGATTGTGCGACAATAAAAGTATTGAAAAATTATATAAGTTTGTAAGTCAAAGTAGTACCACTGTTTGAAATGTCCGTAGTACAAATGTATATGTTTTGTATGGCAGAAGGCTTAAACACTATTGTATGTTTGAAATATTTGAGAAAAACAAACGTTCACCGATTTATTTTTCTTTTTAGCAGGAAAGATGAAAAATGACACATACAAATGTAATAGGTAGATTTTTAGTTTTTGGATTGGATTGTCATAAATAATTTTCATTTTTTAGATAATGAAGATTCACATACATCCATTTTATTTTAGTAATTTGAATCTTTTAATTCGGTACTTAATGTCCTTCGTACAAATATGAAGGTCGGGTGGAAAGGTGATATCACTTTTACATACTTCTGACCAAATACGAATGCATGAGCCAGGTTAAGAATAGATGCATAAGACAAGAGTGTATACATGTATGTATGATTCGAAAGTAAAACCGGTTTTATCCGGAACTTTGTAATAACGGAAAACTGCATTATCCCACTCGGTCCCGACGACATAAAGTATATACTAAAACATCTGGTTTAAAATGGCCCTTAATGATGGTGGATACATTGTACTATGAAATACTATGAAAAAGGACTGTAAACTCCTTTGATAGGGAGACAAACGATAAAGTCATTTAGCTTGGCATAGAAAAATAACTATCGTCAGACCGAAACTATTAATAATGAGAGAAAAATCAGGCTAACAAACTCAAATGAAACAAGTAAAAATCCCATAACTTATGAGTACTTCTCGTCGCATTGTTAATTGACACAACATAATAGTTCATTTATGATGCAAATGATTAGTCAATGCGAATAAAACTGCTTTAAACGATTATTTTAGGTCTATAATGGCATGAACCTCATCTGCAGGCTTTGTTTCGATCAAACTATACGCGCTAGAGTGAGAATAGAAAGTGCTGGTGAAGAGGCATTTGAAACAGAATCCCGCCGTCTGTCTACTGTGTCCTACAAACAGCTGGATGATACAAGCTCGGACACGACTACAAGACAACAGAGCGAGACCAAAGATGGTTTCTTCACTCAATGGAGGTGGTACTGGAAGGATGATAACATAATGTGGCACTTGTTTGAGCCAGTAAGATTTGTTGCCTTTGGTACTACAAAACTCTGTAGCGTAGATTCAATTAAATATGTATCAACATAAGAAGAATTAATTGAATGGTACAAACCGAAAGTAAAGAGATACAAATTGAATGTCGATCTATTTATTTGCAGAATTATTCTGTTTTACCTAAGAAAGATTCTCAAAACACAAGGAATGCTTTAACACGCTTTTGAAATAAGATGCATCTAGTTGAATTTCTTTTTGACAGATTAAGATGAAAATATACCTAACAATTTGGGAGAATCTTCTAGTATAGTTAAAGATGATTTTCATTTCCACCATGTTCAATAGAATTAAACTCCTGTACATATTTCGTACATTTTGATTGCAACTTTCGTAATATTCTATTTCTTACGAAGCTCCTGTAGAATGTTTCAATGTTCACTTGAACAGGAGTTTAACAGTCAATGTAAATATTCAGCAATACAGAATACCATGCCGTATAAGAGCATTGGTCCCTAACCTCTTTTATATTTCTATTTTTAATCGCTAATTTGTTTTAATTCTGAGACATAATCGAACACATTTCTTTAACGCTATCATCTACCTTAATAGGTGATGTTTCTTTTTTTTTAAATAGTCAGGAATATACAAGAAAATTTTAATAATGAAATGTCAACAGCGTCACTTCGTAATATGTGCATTATTGTAATTACTTGATGTGATATCTTTACAAATTTGTACAGCGACGTTAATTTTAATTCCTCATACAAAAACACGAATATGCCATTACGTTTGGACAATTTAATGTCATTTATGAAAGGGCTAATGACAGAAGCTTGTGATTCTGTTTAGAATCCCATACACGAGAACTTTTGTTTCATAACGGTCCACTAATTTGTAGAAAAATCATTTAAGGCTTCACAAAACTGACTGTTATTTTTTTTTCAATAAAATTATTTCAAACTTCTTTAGGGTAAGGCTGTCTGGTTCCCTTTGACGAGTCGCTTGATACTGTTACAGCTGGGTTCACTCAAATATGATGTTACAGGTTAGACATTCCACTCACAGTCACCGCAATTTAGAATGAATAGTTTTAAATACAAATGATAACTTTCCCTGTTTATTTACTTTATTTACATTGTTGAATTTATTTTACATAGTATATAATTTTGGATATTTTCAATTATCGTTTCAAACCACCTGTAATTAAATGTTGTTCTTTCAGGATGCTATGCAACACATCTTAGAGGCAAAGTTCTTGGCCAATCAGAAAACATATATATTCTCAAGATATAATTACTACTTCAATTATACCATCTCATTTACCTCAATGTGTCAATTAAACAATGATACCGGAAGAGTTAGAGACATAAGCCGTAGACCTGTCTTTGTTACCGGAGAAGATGTAACGGCAAAACTGCTGTAAGTGTTTTTTCATACTGTTCTTAAATATTTTAACAAAACCACTCCGGTCCTAAGTTCTATATAACTTACACATGCAAAATTATCAAAGTCAAAACGTAATACCTCATTTAAGACTTTTCTGAACTCCACAGTCATAAGTTTATTTGTAGAAGTTTATAGCATATACAAATGTCAATATATTATTCAAAACTTTAAACAGCAAATCTTTGTACATTTAAGCCCACAATCCTTACCGGACATTGCGCAAGTGGAAACTACTCTCCCTCCATCTTGGATGCCATGGGACGTGGCTCAGCCGTTTGAATTAGTGGATATTGCGAAGAACTACCCTACAGAGATCGACAAAGTGATGACACCTTTTTTCGAATCCATTGATTATAGAAAGATGAACGTTCATGCCGTTTATCGAATACAAAACAACAAACTATGGGATTTTTTCTGCAGGTTATCTTTTAGTTTTAATGCTCTGAAACAGCATATAACTTATCATCTAATGGGAAACTTATTTAACACGTACCTGCTCTTAAATAATGTTAGAAGAAGGGAAATCGTATTCGAACAAACATAATGTATTCCATTTGAATAAACAGAAATACAAGTATTTAGGAAGAGGGCATGGTTTCCTATGTTTTTTGCTGTCTACAATAAAAACAAAACATAATCGTCTTTTAATGTGTGTAATTTGACAATCCAAAGTTAGATTTAAAAGGTTACAAGTAATTGTTTTGTGACAGCTCTGTATATAATTTCGTTGACTTCTTCATGCTAACCATCTGAAAATAACCGAATATTCTTTTTCATTCATAAAAACATAAAAACACCGTAAATCGTTCATTCATACTGGATTTTCTTGGTCATATTTTTCAGTCAAGAAAGAACCATGGAAGCTAAGCGATCTGTAAGATATGGAAAATGTCCGGTAGATAAACGGTATTTGTTTCATGGAACTGATAGCGAAGATGCAGTTCGTGGAATCTGTAGCAACAACTTTGACCCTCGGGTATCTGGAAAAACCGGTATTCTATATGGTGATGGGGCTTACTTTGCCAGAGATGCAAAATACAGCCATGCGTATACCAAAGGTCCAGAAAGATATATTTTCATGGTAAATGTACTAGTTGGACAATATACAAAGGGAGACAAGTCATACAGACGTCCACCAAATAAGCCAGGAAGCGATCATGAGTTATATGACTCTTGTGTGAATGACATAAAGGATCCATCCGTGTTTGTGGTCTTTGACAGGAACCAATACTACCCAGAATATCTCATAAAGTATCATGATGTAGAAGTAAAGACGAAAACATAGCAATGATATTGCAACCCTCTAGTTGGATTAAAATATCAATGAATTATCGACATTTGAGACACAAATGAACCTTACTCGATGTTGTTCCACTTTTCTAAGCTTTTGAATTTATAAACTAGATTTTAAAACGATATTCTTGTAAACAACACGAAATCTCTAAAAGTCTAATGCAGGACGAGTTTTTTTAAAGAAATAGCGATGAGGATCAACGGCCGTAATAAAAATTATAAACCGCCGTCAAGTTGAATGAAAAATGAGAAGTGAAAGTAAAAACAGCTTTGCATCTTTTTAGTTAGTCTTGAAGGTTGCACCCAACCTCTATTCATGTACGGACAAAACATGCTATTTTCCATGTATGTTGCACGTATAAGTGTATAAGATGTTTTTGTTTGTTTCTTAGAAGTAGCATGCAAAAGGATAACATTGTGAATTATTTGGCGACTAGTTACATGTGACGAGGCAATGTGGGCCTCTATGTTATATAGTCAATTTCTTTTGAATTTGTCATTTCTATTTCAATTTTTTAATACGGTTTTCTATTTCAATATTTCCACAGTTATTAAATCACAGGTTCATCTGTTTCATATGTTTGCGTCTAAGTTATCGACTGATATGTGCATGTTTAACTTCAAAGTATCTATGTTAAATGTTAATGCTATTTGCATCTCATACAAAATGTATTGCTCTAAATCAATATTTGAACATTTTATAACGATGCGATTGGACTGGCTAATGCAATACAGTATAATTTAAAGGGAAAGTAACCACTGCGTGGAATTTCTTGAGTAATATAGCTTTGGAGACACGATACATTACACTTAAACAGCAATTTGATTGGAAAAAGCTATGTTATCATTAGGAAAAGGAACTGATTAATTTCAACTATTTCTGATACAGTAAAAGAAAGTGACTGCTTCGGGGATGTTAAGCTAATCTCAGACAAAATAGTTTTGTAGTGTTTTTGTTTTTTAAAATTAAGACACAAACTAAACAGTTTTCAAGAGCCCGTTAAGTACCGCATCTACCGTTTTCTGAATACACGTTAATACGCAAAACAAGTTGAAAGGTTTGAAAAGAATTAATGTAATCTGTTCCACATCTCAAAAATTTGAAATAGCATCATCGACCATTACCTAAATATTTATTTATGTACTTATCTATGAGAAAAACCATTATTGTTTGCAAATACTTGGGTGAAATAGAGGCTATGTCTCTCTGTCAGTCTGTCTGTTGTCAAGCCATTGAATTGAATACATTTAGTACTGTTTGGTAATTTTATTTTGTTGTATTTTAACTGTTTTGATTTTAACTGACTTGATATTGATTTATTTTGTCTTGTCATAATAAATTTAATGTACTGCTTGTTTATATCAACATCAAATTTAACATTTCTTTGAAAAAAATTCAATATATGCCGTTTTACATCATTTTGAGTTTTGAGAATTTGTTTTGGATATATTACATTGCTTTAAGCAACTGTTTAATAAAGATTCATGCTTATATTTTAACATATGCTGAATGAGGCTGTCATGACTGTACAACTAAATATCTGAAAACTGTTCTGCTAGTTTATAATGCTAATAAGCAAGGATCTAAATAACATATCTGTTTTCATATGTTTCATTTCTGTACAAAGTAATGAACTGACGAGTGAGTATATTTTTTCTTTGCTGCGTACATACATGAATGTACCAAGTATCGAGCATAGTGTACTTCAGCATTTTTGACAATCTATTGCATTTATTATATTTGCATATATATATATATATAATATGTATGTATGTATCATGCTTAATGTTTTTGAAGGAGTAATAAAGTAACATCATTAGAAACGCACATATAATTATCTTCTTTGTGTTTTTATGCATCTCTTTTTCAATTAAAACAGTTAGTGCACATATCAGTTACAAAATGTCACGTGTAAAATGTATTGTTGCTTTAAGTCAGCTGGTATGGAAAAGAAATACTGTGTGACTTACTTTATACATGATGTCCTTAGGAAGGTATACAAGATAAAGGAATAAAATATCACGTCACTTTATCGGGGAATAGGACCGGCATTTCTGGATTGACTTTTCTGGATTTAACAGGCATTTTTTCAGTGCACGAACGTCATCGCTGAATTAAACATGTGCAATATCAACGGCATTTTAGGCCGGTAAAATGATAAATATGTCTAAAAACTGTATGATCGTATTAAGGATCATGACGGCTAGGTGTGTATGTGTGTAAAAGCTTTAGTAATGAACAATATTGGTAGCTTGCATATGTCAGGGGCACCAAATGCAATAAATGTCAAATGACAGTTGTCTTAAACATTAAGACTAAAGCTGATTTACAGCGAAGTCCTTATAACAGTCCTTCAAAATAGTCTCTCTTAACAAATATTAACTTTTCCCTAGGAATTACACAATACGCTTACCGACCCAAAAACAGTACATTTGGAAGGGGAAATTTTACCATAAACAGTTTTAACTTCTAACTTTGCGATAGCAAAAACAGTTTTGAAACTTTTTGTGTACATGTTTTTTTCTAAAACCGACATGTTCACGAAAACTAAGTAGTTTACGCTTATCTGTAATAATCCCTTCGGAAGCGCGTCAGTCTCAAATATGAAGTTATTTGACAGACTTCTCACAAATGACATGACATATGACATGGAAATTTGTTCAAAGAAAGTTTCTATAGAATTTCGCTTCTGTGTCACGGAATAGGAGACTCTTACCAAATCTTTCCCGTTGTGGAAAGCTCATATTATCCTTGAATTCCGTACTATTTGCTTTCAAGAGAATAGAAATTATTTTAATTTACATTCAATCACAAGTTCGAGATAAATGTCAATGCTGGTGACACAAAGAATTTTGCACTCTTTTTCCGCAGCACAGAATTTTGATGAACTGCTGCAGCTTAATTTTGTTACACTTTGAAATTGTAGCATTTGTCACATGGTCGCCTTTCTGTCAAGCAGCCGTTGTCTATGAAATTAGGAGTATCTGACTTTGACAACAGAGAGTACAATGTTTGTTTTTCAATCTTCTACAGTATGGCACCAATTATATCAATAATGCCGTGGTGATTAACAAACAACTAAATTGTATTTCTGCCTCAAAGTGTGCGGTAATACGTACAGCTCGGATTTTGAATTAGGTATGACAGAGTGATGTGATGTGCTTGTAAATGGTCAAGTTAGGTGGAGATTTAAACTGAACGGTTTAGACTATTTTGTAGGATTCATAGCTGAAAGTACGGCAAAATGAAACTGTATCTATGGAGTAAGTTGGCTGCCTTTCTGTCTAGCTTACAATATAATGAGTTTTAAAGTATCGGGAGCACTTTGAATTTACTTATTTAGAGATATAACAATGATAGAACTGTGCTCTATTCACTTAAAAGCCATGCTGACCTATGCCTTTCCTTCGTGTTCAAGCCGTTTCTTCTAGAAAAAGAGTTGCTAGAAAGCGTTTCTTCTTTTTTCAATATCATCGAAGAAAAATACTGCACTTTATGTCTAGCATGTACTTTCAAAAAGCAAAGTTTGAACTGTTGTGTACAAATAAAGGTCAATTTCGTCGGTAAAACACCTTCCTTGATAAAGTAAGAGTTACTTGTATTTCTAACAATCAATGAGCTCCTGGAACTTTAAGACCGTTTTAAACATTATCGCAACTGTAAAGATGTGTCCATTTAATAACCGTCTCTACGTGGTATCAGTTTTAGATTCATGTCTCCGCCAACCGTTGACTGCTTTCGTATATGAATCATACAGGGGTTGGAAAATACCATAATAAATCATGGAGCTCATGCCAGGACAAATATTGAATTTTATAAATTTCATGGACAATAGTTCTACTATTCTCTATTTTAAACCGCTTTCGTTTTGCAAAACTTTATTTGAGCGATGTCTTAAATTACACAACACTTCAATTTATACGTGACCTATTGAAAACCGTTGTCCAAGAGGATAACTACTTGTTTGCGTGAAAGATCGAAATACATTTCACTACCAAAACTGTTTCTATGAGTTGAGAAATAAAAACTCGTGCACATTTCACTGTTGATGCTAAGACCCTGGTCACATAGACGCTACGAGTTACGTACAAGTAGGTTTTCACTCGAAATTTTGCAAAGTCGCAGGAGTCCGTATTGACATCGTTGACTCGGAGCGATGCATCATAGACATTTTTTGAACTCACTGAGCCCGTAGAAGTTTTCGAAGTTGGGAGCAGCCCGGAAGGGCCCTTTACGGGCACCCCAAGAGCCCCAGTAGTGCTCAAACGGGCATCGCACGGAGTCCGTATTGACATCGTTGACTCGGAGCGATGCATCATAGGCATTTTTTGAACTCGCTGAGCCCGTAAAAGTTTTCGAAGTTGGGAGCAGCCCGCAAGGGCCCTTTACGGGCACCGCAAGAGCCCCAGTAGTGCTCAAACGGGCATCGCACGATGTCCGTGCGGATATGGAACACCGCGAGGCTGGTAAATGGGCGATGCTCGCACGAACTTCGCAGGCGAGTCGCAAGGTTAACATACGATGTTCGTACGATACTACATACACAGGATGGTGTCATTGCGATGTCCGCACGAGACCCGCAAGGCGTTACGTTTGCCGTACGGGTTCCTTACGACATCCTTGAAGATTCAAGATAAAAATTGAGAAATTTTCAGATATCGCCGAACTAGTTTATTTTTGTTGTACGGACACCGTGCGGGCACCGTACGAGTGACGTACGAACACGAACACACATGCATCGTACGAGGTACGTCCGAGCTCCTTCAAAGCTCCGCACGACTTATTTGCGATGTCCGTATGGATATCCTACAATTGCCTCCTACAAAAGATCGTACGGGGCCCGTAGGCATGTGACCATAAGCTACGATTGTTCGGAGACCTTACTGATTTTAAATGTTGGTGGAATCGTACAATTTTATAAATCTTTCGGACATCGTATAGATATTTGACCAAAGCATTACTCAGCGTTACAAATGTATCGAATTAATCCTCTTTTCACTTTGTATAAACCGAGAACAAACATTTGTTTGGCTTACAATATTTTATCACAATTTCAGGACATAATGTTATTGCCCTTGCTACACTAGAAAGGTTATGCACACTTAATGAAACCCTGGTCACATTAACGCTACGAACCCCGTACGAGTAGTTTTTCAGTCGAAATTTTGCCAAATCGCACGGAGTCTGTACGAACATCGTTGACTCTTGCGAGCATCGTACGGATTTTTTGAACTCGTAGAGGACTCGAGGACTCGGTGAGAATTTTTTACCGCGCTCCAGAGCTGTCGCAGAGCTCGTAAAAGTCATGAGCAGAAAGGCACCGCAAGGGCCCGGCATAGCTCGTACTGGCGTCGCACGATGTCCGTGCGGATTTGGAACACCGCGAGTCCCGTAAGAGCTTGCCGGTGCTCGCACGACTATCGCAGGGTGGTCGCACGGTCTGGACGATACTACGGACACCTGGATGGGAAATTGCGATGTCCGTACGGGGCCCGCAGGGCCTTACGTTCGCCGTACGGACTCCATACGACATCCTTGACGATTGAAAGTGGTATAAAACCAGGACACCGTGTGGACACCGTACGGGCGCCGTATGAACACACGTGCATCGTGCATCGCACGAGGTACGTCCGAGCTCCTTGCAAGCACCGCACGACTTGTCTGCGATGTCCGTATGGATATCCTACGAGTGCATCCTCAAAAAGATCGTACGGGGCCCGTAGGCATGTGACCTGAAGCTACGATTGTACGGAGACCGTACGGATTTTGAAAGTTGGTAGAATCGTGCGATTTTATAAATCGTACGGACACCGTACGGATATGTGACTTGGGCATTTGCACGAGAACAACTATTTGAAAGAGACAACAGTAAAGCTGTTCTATATTGGGATTTATCAAATGGCAATCTAAGCTTGTGATGGGTCGGCTCCGGGTACCTGTGGTCCAAATCACAATATTGTATGACAACTTTTCACCCCAGGCAACAGAAGAGTCGGGAAAAAATATTCTAAAACGAGTTCCATTGTAATTTTCCGTAATATCATATTCGCTGTAATTAGAAAATATCATACAGCTTATTCAATGGAAACTACAGTTATAATTAATCAGTTTAATTTCCATGTGGTTAACTAATTATCAAATGGAATACGATTGAAGTTTTGAACTCCTACATACTAAAAGAAAGATTGTAGCATTATCATTATAATTCAAAAGATGAAATATCCTTTGCTTATGTCAAACAAACTGTAAAACGATTGATCAATTAATGACAGCACAATAATCGCTTGAGTATAGTTACTCTTAAAGCTGAAATAAATGCGGGACTAGTGCTATAACACTTTAATGACTTTATCAATCTACATTATAACAACTGTGGTACAATCTTTTTTTCCTTTGACAAAGACATTTAAAAGCATATTTTGTTGAACAAGCAATATGCCAACATGAAATCAAAACCACCTGATTTAAATGAATTAACACACATAGAAAAGATATTGGTATTGGTGGTACAATCAGATAGCTACAGCTAAAAATAAACATTGTACGTGCGAGGTTAAGATCACCGTTTAAAGACATAATTTGTGAGTGTTTAAATAATTATATATAACAAACTAATCGGATTAAAATTAATTTGATACACTTGTATAATAAATGAATCTTCTTTGTTGATCGGACGGAAAGGTTTATGACCTGTTAAATTATAACAGTGTAGAAGAAATATGGATGTTTGAGCTAAAATGAGTCATAACGTAAACTAAAAGAGGTTTCGTTTTACCCTATTTTAATAGTGCGGTAAGTACTTGTAATAGCTTTTATAGGTAAATTAGAAAAGGAGATGACAAAATCTTAAAAATTTCAGAGAATTTGATATATTAAAATACAGTTTCGATTTCGACGCTCTATCGCACAAACAGGTCACTGGATAATGCACATTTGACTTGTAAGATTACATGTTACTTTTGTAGGAGGTGTAAAACATTGACTAGGGTCTACGATTTTAGTGTTTATTGCGTGTTGAATTACTTGTGTAAGTCCAGAAGAAGCAAAGAAAAAAGTTGACTTTGAGTTTGAGAATTAAGATATTTTGTATTTGATCAATTCATAAAAAGTAGATCAATAAGTTTTTTTTTTTTTTAAACCCTATTAAGCAACACATATGCCAATATCAGGTACTCTTAAACTGTTGAATAAAGATTATCTCAGAGAGGGTATTTGTTAATTTTGTATGTTTATTAATCAAAAGGTAATATTTTGGACATGAATCATCTAACGAGCCAAACCAAAACAAAAGAAAATTGATTAACACAGAAATAACGATACTTGGCGGGGGGGGGGGGGTGGGGGGTGCGGGGGGTGTTTGTATTTATCTAATTTCTTTTTACATCAACTGAAAGTAGTCTGAACAATCTAGCAAAAACGCCAATATTATGATTTTCTCCTTAAAATGACTCCCCATATTTACCCGTTAATATAAACAGTTCGTCTTTGAAACAAATGTACTAGACAAATAATTATCTAATTACTCATATACAATTGTTGTTCAAGGAAATATTAGTCCTAAGTGGTGGGAGTACTTTTTACAAAATCTTTGGCAGCAAGTAGTATCTTTAATTTTTTATCAAATAGAAAGACATGATTTAGATCATTTCGACATGAGGCGATTAGGGATTTGGTGTTTTCATTATACAGTATATTGAAAAAAGAAACATAAAACAATTGCCACACGAGCGTTACTTTTCTTGAAACTAATACAGTACAATTTTATCACACTCAGAACAAATGCCAACTATGAGTACTACTGCATGTACGTTCATTCTTTCCCACACTATTATTTGTACAGATTGTACAGTATTAACACAGGTACTATCTTACATTTCTCTCATGTTGCTAGAACAGTGCAAACCAACTAATGCTTTTTGTTTCAGTGTTACAATAACAAAAAATTATGATAAGACTTGAAAACGAGTTCTACATCAGGTTTATACTCCTGTTGATCAAAGGCGGCACAGAAGTTCTGAGGGAGATAGTTAACAGAGGTCTGAAAAGGCAGAACGTTAGTCTCCATGACTTTCTCAAAGCAAACAAAGTACAGATATGTAGTTCAAAGCAAATAACAAAGCTTCAGCGAGATGTATTATACCCACCTACGCCAAATTGCTCAGATGTTTCCAAATGGGACATATCATTATTATCGTACATTGCTTTAGACTGTATGAGTAATGATTTGAACGGAGTTGAGAAGCAAGCTGTCGAGAAAGTGAGAAACATGAGAAATGAAGTTCATGCTCATTCAACAACTGCTGAAATCGAACCAAGGAAATTCACACAAATTTGGAACGAGTTGTCATTAGTAATCACAACGTTAAGTCACACAATGTCGGATGAAGAAAGAGAAAAACTGAATAATCTGATTAGCAGCTTGTCAAGTGGTCAGTTAGACATTTATGCGGCGATCGAGGAGCTGAAGTTATTAGAACGGAGAGACGAGTTTTTTGAATGCATTCAAACAAGTCTGGAGGACATACAACAATCACAAGCTCAGCTAACTGTAGCTGTTTGCAATTATCACCAAGGTATGTCGATTTTGCATTTTAGAATTTAGTATTGCTTCAAAATAATGAGGGCCTGTCCATATATTTCAATTCATTAAATGAGATAGAAACAAGAACTATCTCTAGAAAAGATAAAGGGCGTTTACCCGAATAAGATACCCGAGCGTCTTTTTCAAGAATATCGTATACAGCAAGGAATTCATTCATAAAACAGGCGGGCACTGCACATGTATTAATCTAAACTTTGAATGGCAGTCAATCAGTGAATCTTAAGAAAAGAGTCGTATACAAATTCCATTCACCGTGTTTTCATTAGTCTAAAGTGTATGTATAAGCCAATTTTTTCAGCTAACGCCCGAACAAAAATCATTTCTGAAGAGGATGTAAACAATTTTTCAACCTTTGTTTCTTCATACTGTGTCATTGTATTAGTCAATCAAAATTGCCAATTTTTCATTACGTGCTTTTTAATTTGTCATTTGCTAAGCCTATTTCATTTTCAAGAGTTCTTCTAAACATCTGTGTTTTGCTCGAAACATATAATATTTCATTGTAACAATCATAAAGCATGCATATTTTTACTTTTTATCGTTAATACCGAAGTACGCGTCCACTTTTCTAATAGTACAATTTCGAGACTTTGTGCTTAAAAAGTGGTCTAATTGATTCCATAAATGCTGACTATGACTACATGTCCAAACAAGACGTTCAATTGTCGCTTCATACATGGTACAACAATTCATGTAATCTCGAAACAAGAGTTTTTCCTGATCCCGCTGAAAGGCTTTAATAGCACCAATAACATCAAACTGTCTCCTACGCAGTTCAGAATTGAGTTTTGGAAATAGGTAAAAACCCGCGGATGTTAGATTAGATAAATAAGGGGGCTGTGGAAGTTCTACAAAGACTATGGATTGGAAGTTTTGACAGAATCTTCATGTTTTACATTGCTCGTCTATAATCACATCCGTGTGCCGATTATATCAAAGTATGCTTCTCATTCAATCTCATAATAATACAATGCTTCCTCGGCACTTTACATCCGTGTGCGTCAAGATTCCCAAACTTGTTTTATTTCATATGTCATATGTCACACTGTTAACGTAGAAACACGTTTTACATGAATTGAGATTTATGCTTGCTTAAGCCGTAGGTTTAGTTCCAACACGTGGTACAGGTATTATCCAAAATAACCATGCAATTTATCTGCTCAGATGTAGTTCAAGTACAGACAACAGTGACTCAAGGATTAACAGAGTTAAAGAAACAAATCTTTGATTTGACTATGAGTATGGAAAACAGAGGAGAAAACACAAAAATTGTGAACAGTAAGATTTGTTTATTTGTTTTATGTTTGAAAAAAATAATCACACTTAAAAACATATACATTTGTATATTGACTTTAATCGTGTTTCAAGTTTAACGTTACAAGCTCCTACGATTATGTGGACTTTTCATTATCTTCTTTTTTTTCCACGTGCAATTTATGAAGAATTCCATGCATGATCAAAAACTGCATTCTTTCAATGGAAAGTTAGTTCGTGTGAACATTTTAACTATATGCTATTCATACATGAGAAGTGTTTCGGCTGACATGGACTCATAGTCAGAAGAACAGCGTTCTATACTAATTTTTTTGCTGGTTCAGGGTAAGAAACCTTCCCATAATTAAAAAAAAAATGGAAAAAATTACATACCACGATCTACATGTTTTACAACTCGGTTTCAGTTTCGCAGTGATAGAACCAGTGTTTTTGTCATGACTAAGTTTAAGATGCCAGCTGAAGCAGTTATTCCCTCAATTATTAAAAATGTTAAGTCTTCTGTGATTCATGATCGCCGAGTAAGACTACAGGTGGTGAGTGATAGGTTTAAGACACATATTTTCCGGCCTCCCTCGTGTTTTACACGTGCGAGTACATACTCTGAAGTAAACAGGTGATGTACCCCGGTTTAAATAAAATCGCATATATACACAGGACAGTTTACATGCGTTAAAGAGTCCCTTAGGACAGGTTTCAAAAAGAGTTATTATATTACTTTGCAAATTCCGTTGTCTGAATATAAAGCTTATTAACTGAACTTCAATAATTTTGAATGTATAAATACATTTTAGATGGTACAAATGTACCTACGTATGTCATTTCCCCTATTTTGTATTAAATTTAGATGCATATTTTTTCTTTTATTATATATTTTTCTTCATACATGCATACAAGATGATATAAAAGCATCGTAGTATTTTTTAATGTAGCCATGTTTGGACGAGTGAAAGTGAGTGCCGAGAAACAAGTCACAGTGGATACTGCAGAAAGCGTTTTATTGTCCGCCTCTGTGAACAGTGTCAACAAATCTGTACCGGCTGACACATTGAAGGTTGTAAAAGATAACGTTGACAGGTTTGTCGAGGATGTAGAAGGAACAGGCGTTAAAGTAGACAGTGTTGAGAAAGGTTCCGTATTATTTACCTTTACATGCTCTTCGCTGGAAGCTGTGTTGGATTTGATAGAATACTTCCAAAGTAACAAAATTCAGAAACGCATGGATGACATTGCAAAATCTTTAGAAAATATGGTTGGTTATAGAGTCGAACTCAGCGCAGATATTATTAAAGAGCCACTTCTTAATATCATAAAGAAACTAGGTGAGTTGAGTTTCCATACTGTTTTAATCGTATTGAACATGCGGACCATGTAGTAACAGAAAGTTCTTAAAGTTTATATTGTAGATAATTGTTAAGAGAGTGGACAGTAAGTTTGCCCATCCTTCATGTTCACAGCCAAGTTCATTCAATTGGGAACATTTTGGTCTTCTTAAGGTTTTAGGCTAGAAACATTCCATTAGATAAGCCGGGAAGATATATTTTCTGGAAGCCAAATAATTTCTTTAACTGTGATGGTATAATGGAATGGCGTATACGTTAGGAAATTATATTGCAATTTTGACAAATGTTTCCACAACATAACAGAAAAAATATGTGCAAAATATGTTAAAATACACTTCAAAGTAGCCATACAATATCATGGTCAAGTAAAATGTGTAAACCGCAATAATTGCTTAAAACATGAAAGAAATAAGTGATTCTAATTATTTCTATTCTTAGCAGATATAATGAAAATACTCCTGACGACAGTATAGCTTGGTAACTTTAGTCATATCAAGCTCTTCTATAGAGATACTACTGTAATCCAGATTCATATATTTTAGATATTACTGATATAAGCGTTTATTTTCAAGGTATATAAATGTCTTTTATAAAATAACCAATGTCAGTAACACATTTTATTTATCAATTTAGAGTTAAAAAAAATTTCATCTGGATTAAGCAGTAAGAGAAACAGTCAGGGACAGTTAATGTTGTGGGACGAAGGTAAAGGGTAACTATAATTTGGTTTTAAGCAGTTTTAGATTTTAGTTCTGGACTTTCTCTAAGGCACAATTTCATACAAAATGGCATAGACTTCGTTTTTTATTTAAAACATAATTATACAATGTAAGATCGCCTGTATTTTAGAAAAAACAAAAGAACACAGACGAACACTTAAGTTTTCAATGACATGTAGAGGAGTAGAAGGACTTCAGCATGCATGGAATATATTCGAAGGAGGTGCTGCATCTAACTCGCTGAATAGTTTGTCTAAGGCCTTGTCAGACACTGTGGGAGAACCTATTAGAATAGAAACGTCAATCGACATTGAGCAAATGCAAAAAGCAATAAAGTTAACCAAAGAACAGTTGGGTAAGTACATTATTTATTATGAAAGGAATGTTTAGGAATTATAAACTAATTACAAAATTAAGGAGAGCATATTAAACTGCTTGGACTTACACGTAGAAAAAATTGTGTCATAAAATAAATTGATCTATTATTTTTGCAAAACAAAATCTGCCAGTCAGTCCTTTGTCAATTAATCACAGTTAATGTTGTTACTCTCAAAGTTTAAACGTGAACAATACTTACTACATTTTTTATATTTAAAATGTTTATTAGTTATCGACATGTCATATTTCTTAAAACAGGGGAATATGATTTAATTGTTAAATAAAAATCTGTTAATAGATTTTTCAATGGATAACAACGAAAACTATATAAACAAACCGAATATTTACAACAGGTGTCCTTTAATTTAAATGTACATGTATTACATATTTTCCGTTTTGCAAATATTTTTTATATGTTAACTTTTAGGCTCTGTTCGATATTTTATTAGATCAGATAACTATTTGTAGATTTATTACTCTTTGACAGCTCAACTTTAATAAAATACGCTAAAAGTGTTGTAATTCGGTTTGGATTTCTTAAGTTCGGTATTTTTTCAGAACTATTTTTTCTAACCCCCCCCCGCCCCCCTGTACCGATGCGGTTTACGTAATGTTTTAGCTAGTTGTGTACTTTTGCTATATGTTGAATGTTTTCTCATACGTATTGCTGTAAAGACAACTTCAAAACTTATATTACATTTCTTTGAAATAATAAGAAGCCAAAAAGAATGGCCATGTGTATAATTTGCTTATAATTTGGAAAACATCATGTTCTATACTGCTCAGATATATGCCCATGCGACTTCATTTCACACAAAAGCTTACTTAAATGTTTTCGAGGAACAAAATGAAAGCCAAGACGTTTTATTGGCAATTCTTTATGCTAGTACTTCCAAAAGACTTTCTGTGTAGTAGCACTTTATGACTTGCTTATAGGTTACACAAACGCGTTTTGGTAAAACTTGAAAAGTTTGAAGGTTTCCATATTATTACTTTTGATAAAAAACTGCGACCTATGTTATTTCTGTACTAGGCTGCCACATAATCTTAAATGCCCATTTCGAAGAATGGTGTAAATACTTTGACGACCTTTATTACATGTGTATTATCTTTCAATTCTTTTGCAGAAGTTGACTTGACATGAACCATACGTATTCTTTGTTAGAATCAACACTAAACATCAGGACATTTATCAATTTAAAGAATAAAGTTGATATTGATATACTGTTTGTTTGAGCAGTTAGATTCTGAGCTTTTTTTGCAGTTGTGAGTTAAATAATCACTGTTATACATATAATTAACAACTTTAACAATTTATAGATGATTGTAATGGACACAGTGGATCATTCGATGGTCAGACAAGTGACCGGGATCACTGTAGAGAGAGACAAAATAAATTACATGAATCACAAAGTCATCAAAGCGATACAGCACAAATAAGAAATAATCGACCTCAAAGACATAAACAATCCATAAATCGAAGTCATGAACAGCAGCATGTTAACGTATACAGTCGGAGTGAAAATACATCGTCCTTTGGGAAGAAGAGATATCAGGGCAACAAGATTTTACAAAGTCGTGATTATCTGGATCAGTATCTGTTTCAGCAAGGTGGAATTATACGAGAACATAGCCAAGCGATACATTCATATCCATCAATGATGACGGAATGTAAGTCAAATGAAGCATATGTGAACTCTTAAGAGTTCTAATACGCCAACTGTGAATATAATGAGTGCGTTAAATGTCTGTGAAATACAAGTGCAGCAATAAATGGACATAGAAATATCAATTATTTCACTACTAGAAAAAAGATAGATTCAACGTGTTTATTTATTACTTGTTTAAATCTAATCTTCTGTTAAAAGTATTCAGTTTAATAAGTATATAAAGATGTTCAAATTAAATACTAACAAATACCTCACTATATATATTATGTAATTCTTATCGAAATAGACATTCGTTTATGCTTTCAGCACCGTTGTATTTACAAGTCATGATGCAATCAATGGGTTCTATGTATCCCATGCAGCAATCGCCAAACACACCACCAGGCTTTGTTGGTATTAATAACACAGAAATAAAACAAGGGGCAAGCACAAATCAACATGGAAATATGGCAGATGAAACAAATCGTAAAACAATTTGTGCCGATGTTGATGGAGAAAATAATAAAAATCAAATTTTACAAGGATGCAAAACGGGACGCAGCATAGGCAGAAGTCATAGAAAAAAACAGCTTTTGGAAAAACCCAAACCATGCGACGAATTTAATTTTTCTTTGGGTGCAGAAAGTTGTGCAGATGATGTATATGAAAGTGTAAGAAGACGTCAAAAAAGGATTGTTCGTGACATTCGTCTTGATGACATTTTTGAAGTGAGCCTTCAGACTCTAAGAAATAGGTTCAAAAAGTACAAGAAAAACTTGGCCAAAATGAGAAAACTGAATCAAGATGAAGATGAACTTATGAACTATAAAATAAGTGTTATGAAAATTGAAAGAGTTCTCGAAGACAGAACGATCTTAGAAAAACAAGAAAGGGGAGACGAAAAACAATATAACAGAAGTAAACCAAAGGAATATCAGGACGTACAAACACACTACAAGAAACCAATTCTTAAAAAAGATGCCACGTCGTATGAGGATGATGCACAAGAAAATGCAAAAGGAAAGCAAATTCAAATTAATCGAAAACGCTTACCCACAACTGTACATGTTCATGGGCGTACATCCTTCAAACCTCAAACAGATGTAACAAAGACATGGATAAGAAAGAAAAACAAAAGAAAAAAAGTAATTGATGAATATGATACAAATGGAAATGAATTTAAGGAATTATGTGGAACAGATATCTCGTCTCGGCCAGGTCAGCTTAATTACGATCAACAACAACCAAAGAAGCCGGACGTGGATGATGTATTTGAATTCATGGTTAAAACGTTAGCAGGGAATGGTTTGCCAGAACAAATCAGAAAAGAATCAAATCTTTTCCCCATCGACTGCAATGAGATGTCATGGTTTCGAAAATGTAAAAGACACTTTAAATTAATTGAAAGAAATGGCACAATCGAAAGTGTGTTGGTTTTTAACAGAGATGCCACCTACTGCCTGCATTATGTCACAAGCAAGTCGTGCAAGAAAGAAGATTGTAAGCGGTATCATATATGTAAACAATTGTTGGCAGGGAATTGTGATTATGGGGATGGTTGTAAGTTTTCTCATGATTTCCTGGACGAAAGAAATGCTAGTATTTCTAAACTTCTTGGATACAGCAATGTCTTCAACAGTGACGAGATATGTTCAATACTGAGGGTACGCTATCCACATATATGCCATAATTGGATAGACCATGGCGCCTGTGACGATCTGCATTGTATTTCTCTGCACATGTGTCCACGATATATACTTGATCAGTGTCTTCAGGGAAAAGACTGTCCTTTGATTCATGACAAATGCTCGGACCATAATAAGCCTATCGTTAATGCTTATGGAATGGCCAACTGGGACGAAAACATATTCAAACAAATTATATATTTAAAAAGGCAGCCTAGTAATGAAGCCAATGAAGAAGATGAAACATCTCATGAAGATTCCCAAGGAGTTGCAACAACATTTATATATAAAAACGAAAGACGTGGTTCCTTTAGCAAGAGACAAATCGAAACGGAGAAAATCGGTATGAATTTAACATTGACAAATTTTGACATTTAACTACTTTTCTGTCTCATTCACTAAACACGTTTTAAGATTTATAGTTATTTAACGATGATTTATTTTTCAACTATGTCAATGTTTTTAAACCAGATGGAACTGCCCAAGGAGTTTCAAGCAAACCAATTTATAGTCGAGAAAAACTTAATACGTTTGACAAGGAACTATTAAAGACGGAAATACAAGAGGATATCGGTAAGTGTTTACTATTGACTCGTTTTGATAACTGTTCACGCTGCTCTTTCATTTACTCTATGCTTCTTAAGCTTTGAAGTTATTTAACGACGGTTTCATTAATGTTTTCGACATATTTATGTTTCATGTTACATGTATTTAGTTAATTTTGAAGGCAATTAAGCTGCCAGGTGTACATGTTTCATGTTAAAATTTTACATTAAACAGAAGATTCAGCCATTGAAACGCCATTATGTGAGAGGTATCTTACCAAGCAGTGCACAGGACAGGGTTGTAGACTTCTGCACTGTAAAAAGGGTTTACCTTATATATGGCAAGTGAAACTATGTAGCGACTGGGTAAATCTGAAGCAATTAGAAGATATGGAGCAGGCTTATTGTAACAATCAGGAATTTTCTGAAGAAATCTGCCTGGTAAGAAATTCGAAAATGTCAGAAGTGCACTTGAAACGCAGTCGAAAGCGTAAAACTTTTATTTGGAAAGGGGAAGTTACAAAAAGGGTAAAGACTGAAATATACTAGTAGTAAAAAGTAGTTTTATACACAAAACAATGCTTCAAAATACATAAACAATTATGTTTCTATAATACTTATCACAACGTTACCTTATAAGGTCTTTGAGTAGTACAGACCAATATCCGTACTTCGAAATATGTACGAGATATGTAAAAGATATGCCGGAGGCCTTATTCTTAATTAAGTTTTGTAATTTCTCAAAATCATTTTTTCATTGAAGACATTGTAGTTGAAGAAATGTTTACGCTTTAGAGTTGAGTTTGCAAGAGTCTTAAGATTCCGATTTCTTTATTGATACTTTAACCTTTAACAGAGTGTGCTCCAATCGCTTAAACAAAGACTTCATGTTTACTTTGACTAACGATAAATAGTTGGAATATTTGTAACAGACAAAGGTATTGCTTTTGCTGTAGGTAATAGTAAGTCTTTGATAGTCAAAATAGACATTAATTGTTAAGAATCACTTTCCTAAATTGTAGGAATTTCAATAACCGGTTATTTAACTAACCAGTTAACTGTCTCTGTGTCCGAACGGTTAAACGGTTAACTGATACTGTCAATTGTTTTCCTTTAAAATGTTAAATTCGTCCGTTGTCGAGGTAGGGACCCTTTTCCCGTGGGTATGTCTTACCGTGACACCG
The DNA here is from genome assembly GCA_022818135.1 of Saxidomus purpurata. Taxonomy (NCBI): domain Eukaryota; kingdom Metazoa; phylum Mollusca; class Bivalvia; order Venerida; family Veneridae; genus Saxidomus; species Saxidomus purpurata. The sequence goes on from JAFMSR010000004.1 coordinate 31,019,778, forward strand.
TTTCTAAGGTACAGAATACTGCGCGAACGGTTAGATCGTTTCGTATACAATAAAACACCACGGAAAGTTGATGCAATTAAGTAAACGGAAAATCATGAGCTTTATTAACAAACGTCATGCTCAGATACTCCTATTGTTTTCCCCATTCACTTACATTATAAATCTAGTCAAAAGAGGACCCTGTATCATACCCACCTATAGAGTGTTGACCAGTGAAATTACTTTCTTCGAACAGATTAGTGTCTCAGACACTGGAAAATGCTGTTTTTATATGGGCTTAACCAACCCAGTTTTTTGCAATTTGGCATGGGAGACAACCACCCCACTCAGTCAGGTGAGATTTAGTGGTATAAACCGCATGTGTACACCTTCTGATTATAAGGCGATTACAGTGTTACATTTATATTTACTATGATAACTAGTCCTAAAATATTCATTCGCGTGCATAAGACATTGCATTTTATTTTTCATTTGTAAACACAACCTTTTCTACCAATCAGGTAGTGTCTCCTTGTACTTTTTTCAGCCAATCCCTGAGCCGGACTGCAATAGGATCATCTGACCTAAAGACAGATCTTATTTTTTAGATAGACAATATTACCTCTCTACATCATAAAACAAACATTTCTACACTAACATATTGCTTTATTTTACTTTCATTGTAAGTATGCTTAAAATTATAGACCTAAATTACAGGACGGGTTAAATCTGATTTATAGCCTAGAACGGTTCCTTGAAATAGCATGAAAATAATTGCCTCTTTGTCTGTCATATCATTTCTTTGATATCAATTTCTACAGAGGCAAGGATAATAATGCAGCAAAGTGTCTTCTACGTTTTGAGGAGCTTATTTTATCAATTTAGCATTCACTCTGCTTATTTTCTTACCCCACCCCTTCCAAAATGAGGAAATTGTGCTAAGCATCATTTAAAATGAAAGTGCAATCTACTTTGAACGAAAATGAATGAAAACACTGATACTTCGCAAAAAATAGCCGTATAGCCGTTTGAACAGCTGCTTCTCATACGCTGGAAATAACCGGCCTTAATGAGTGGGACTTTAGGCCGAAATGACAGAGGAAAATTCCCAAAGCTATCATTTTGAATTTGCTATTTGCATATTACTTTTTTTTTACAAGTTTACAAGTTTATTTCATTTAACCTCTTTTACTGCAGTACTACATTTGTTTTCAATGTTGTTGAGAATTCTTAAATGCTACAATAAATATAAAATATAGCCACTTTGACTTATCTCATTTAAATTATTTAACTCTAAAGGCAAAAATCGCACACATTTTTGCTTAGTTTTTAACATTTTCATTGTTATAAAATCAACACTGGCTCGGAATTATCAGTTTGATGTGTTACTAACAACATTTAGACACATGTCAGTGAAAAACAGGCCTCTAGCTACTTAAAATTTAGGCACGAGGCCGTAAATAACGTAAAACAGCAAATTTCATAAATAAAGGGAGGTATTTTGGAACACTCTCGAGAGATTTTCAGGCGAAATTACTGTCATTATTGGCAAAGCCAGTGCAGTTTTGCAAATACGGCATTCTATTTCAATGTTTTAAATGTCTTTTGTGGTCATCAACCTTATGAAACAGGATTTGTATACTGTTTTGTGCCAATTACGTACTAAAAGAGCCGACACCAGTTTGCTCCTATACAAAGAAGCACCCACTAGCAAGCAATATTTGCACACGTACTTATTCAGACTTCCGTTTTGCATTTTATCTGATCTGAAGTCTGATGAGAGACACAATTTTATTCACTAAATACACATATATGAGTCGGATTCATTTAGAATAAACCTGTATTTCTTTTACAAAAATCACTGTGCCCATCTCTTAGTTCTAAATTACCCGCCCTTGTTTTGACAGCTTCGGCATTTATTTACATTAATAGACCCTCATATCACAAATATTAGATAGAGACTGCAATAGGATCATCTGACCTCATAGAACGCACGTTTGGCTCTTAATGTGAGAAACTTTTGCAGTTTTTTAGCAGTCATTGAATTAAAAGACTACATGCGGTTTGACAACTGAACGCTCCTTAATAGGCAAGACAACAAAACGAAAAAGCCAAATTCCAAATTAAATACTTCTGTGCAATGCAAACGTTTAACAGTATGGTCTTTATTAGTCCGTTTGAAATATCTGCAAACATAAGACTGAACCGCCAGCATTTTGTAATAAAGAACGAGAATCTATCTAGCGAGTAAATCTATTGACATTAACAAAACAATAAAGTTTCATATACCTACCGTTATTTTAGTTACATACAGGTGCATAGACAACAACATAGAAATTGGTATCGATACATGTGTTGAAAATGTGTCAAATGTTATACACCGTATTTCATTTCGTTGTTTTGGTAAAACTATGTCGGTTGTCCGTTAGCTGTAAACAACATTTTGCTAACATGTCGTCGTCAGCCGAAAATTAGTTTGATGCAGAAGATTTCTCTCAATCGCGAGATGAATCAATACTCATTGATGAGCCTTTAGTAAAGAAGAAATCTGTAAGAGTATTTCATTTTTTAAAAAACATAAAAGCTGTGATTTAGGCAATAGCGCAGCAGATTTTTTTATTGATACAAAACAAGTTATTCCCCCTTATCTGTGTTCTATTTTTAACAAAATATACGATACAGGAACATACCCTGAGGTTTTGAATAAGGGCGTATTGTTCCTGTATACAAAAAAGAAGATATAAATAATCCTTCCAATTATAATAGGAATAACTAAGTCAGTGTTATGTTAAATATATTTTCATTAATACTAAGAATTAGAATAAATAAATGGTGCGAGTCTGAAAATGTATAAACTGATGCACAATTTGGTTTTTGAGATAGCCGTTGTACAACTGATGCCATTTTCTTATTACATTTGACTATACAGAAAGTATTATCAAACAAGTTTAAGATATTTTGTATATTTATAGATTAGGAAAACGCTTTTGATACCGTTATTAGAGATGCATTATGGGTGAAAATAATCGAATATGGAATTAGCTGCAAAATGATAACCATGGTTAAAACAGTTTATAGTAATGTGAAATCTTGTGTTAAATTATGTGCAGGTATGTAAAAATTTTCGGCGTAACTATGAGTGTAAAACAGGTAGAACCATTATCTCCCCTGTATTTATCATTTTCATCAACGATATTGCTAAAAACATTAATTTTGAAACATTAACTGAGAATGGCCTCCGCTTACTTTCTATGTATCTAACATTGTATGCAGATGATATTGCACTATTTACTGATCCTTCTAGTTTACAAGCGCAGTTATATATCAGTATTCTATAAAATGGGGATTGAACATAAATGTTAGCAAAACCAAACTCTTAGGTTACTTAGGTGTAAAGTTTACGTATATTGGTAACATGGCTAAAGCTGTTACAAAGCTGTCAGACCAAGCTTTAAAAGCGTATTATAACCTTTTGTCATTGTTTGACAGAGTTCCTCTAGACGTTAAGACAAAATTAAATCTTTTTGAATGTATGGTTGTACCAATTTTACTATTATTTTATTTTATTTTTTTCGGGGGGGGTCGTTTAACTTTAAGGAAGTCGATAAATTACACATACGGTTTTGTAAGCACATATTAGGGGTACGAAAGCTAACACCAAACGAAGCAGTTTATGGTGAATTGGAAAGATTTCCTCTGTCTATTATACGTATGGAAAGAGCAATTAAGTTTTGGCTTAAAGTTAAAAATAGTGTAGATACATCCATTCATTCTACTTACATGGAACAATGTTACAACATGGACAGAACAAGTTGGGGCTTTTGCATAAACTCACTGATACATAACTTAATATATTCATTTCTTCTAACTAACTTTGATGTAAATGTTAATTATTACCCAAGTCTTAAAAGACGCATACGAGATCAATATATACAGAGATGGTATGATTCTGTTAATAGTAAAACTAAACTTGACTATTACGTGAAATAGAAAACCGAACTCTGCTATGAAAAATATCTAGAAGTTTTAAAAAATGATACATTACGGAATCTGGCATGTTATAGACTTAGTTCACATTCTCTTGAGATAGAATGAGGTCGATATAACGATATAAATAGAGAAAATCGTTTATGTAAATGCTGCAGTCAAAATAAGACCGAATCGGAGTACCATTTTATCTTATGTGCTGTACTTTATATTCTGACATACGTCGCAAATATCTTGGACCGTTGTCTTCGCCTAATATGCATAAATTTGTTAGTTTAATGTCGACACATAGTAAACAACTTTTGTACAAAATCTCTGAATATTTGAAAGAAGTTTTTGCAGTATGTTCCGATACCCTAAGTAATATGACTGTTCCATGAAATGTATATTTATTTATTTATCATGAAAACATGTATATGTTCATATTTATGAGAATTTGCATTGTCGCAGTTATATATGTTTGTGCTTTAAAATGTACCATTTGTCTTGGCCGAAGTTTGTAAATAGCTTAATTAATTGGCGACATGCTTCAATCATTTGCACTTTTCTCTCGTATAAAATATTAGAGTTAAGGTGTGTCGATGTCAAGATCAAACTGTTGTCATGGGTCGTGTCCAATTAACAGGCTGACACTCTACGACATTCTGTCTTCACACACCGTGTTGCCAGGTGTTAAAGGTCGATGGCAGAAATCAACAAACATGACTTTTTTAAATACATTTATTCTGTTTTCTTTTCTATGTTTCCATATACATAAATGATTTTAAATAATACATGTGAGTTACCAATTTCGTAACCGATTAATCGTTCGTTCGGTCGCTTAACCGGTTAACCGATTAATCGTTTACATCCCTAATGAATTATAATGGTTTCAGTGTGAATGGTAGAAATATAAAAATGTAAAATAAAATAATCATTCTATAAAAACCATAACACACAACATCTACACTCAATCAGGCTTACGCACAAAAACGAATGAATTTTCCAACAGCATACAAAATACACACTGCATTTTATAAAGGCAACACTTTCACCTAGAATAAAGGCCAACTAGCGGGAGCCTCTAGATAAGGAGATATACAAATAAAGATTTCGCTCAAATTTGTGATAGCATTGCACACTTACATGACATTATATTAGAGCAGGTAACATTTTTGACATGGTTTTTGACAGGTGCACAATGATCTGGAATTTTCTGTGGTGGTGATATTTAGGCCAAGAATTCGAGCTATTGCGATTGTCATAGGTACTGAGGATGGCGGAACACATACCGAGGCCCGGCGTTTATCAACTATGTCCTACAAAGAGGGAACTAGTAATCCAGACAGTTTCAAGACTCAATGGAGATGGTACTGGATGGATGATTACAGCAAATGGCTGCTATTTGTACCAGTAGGTATATGCTGTACAGTCCATCAACTACAATGGTGGTATCCGTTGCTGAACTCGGCCTTAAAATAGAAAACACTGCTTAAGTCACCCTTGAATTTAGACATTATTCTAACTGAAGGTAGCACCGGCTGAGCTAAATGAAGTAAAACATTTTCTATTTCTAAAAAATAAAACAGAACCAAAAGCTTGTGCTCTAGAACGATAGAACAAGAGCTATCTGATGATTGTACTTTTGCATATTTTAACTGTTTTCGTGAATAGCATGCGGTTCTGTAACATGGCTTGACCTTTTAAGAGGAATATGTCTATGATGATAGCTTGCGCATACACTTTTAACTAAAACGTATAATGCAACGAGGGACATAATTCAGCCACGAATTATCTAACTTCATTGGGTGATGCCACTTTATATTTCAGTGTAATTATGTAATTTCAAACCAATCCCTTAAAGTTATATTACCTTTCAAAATGGCACATCTAATAATGCAAAGGTGGAGCTGAAACACAGTAGACACTTTGAAAACATACGGGGGAATGAGTTATGCTGAAACCAAAAACCTTTATTTCATCATTTCATACCAGTTTGAAAATGCTAACTTAAATCTACAACAGCTGAACTGTCAATGGTTTGTCTTAAAATGTATTTACATTACTAATATAATGTACTTATGATTTGCACTGACTTATTCAAATAAGAGATCGATTTGGATGAATATAGCATTTAAATATGGTAACTTCTTTAATCAATACTAACTGATTACATGTATTTGAAATACCTAAGTTTTTGCGTAATGTGTTGAAGGATGCCATGCAGCATACGCTAGAAGTGAAATTTCTTGCCAAACAGAGGGAATTTAACTACTGCCGTGAAAACTACCGTTTCAAATATATTCTGGACTTCAATGAAATGACACAGCGGAATATAGATACTAGAAAACTACGACAGATCAGCCGGCGTCCTCTCTTTGTTTCACAGAATGACGTAAAGGGCAAACATTAGTGAGTTGATAAATGCAATACAAACGAATTGTCTAGATTATGTTATTTTGTTCACTTGAAAACTTCGCTTGTTGTTAGCTTACTATTCACGTGAAAACTTTTCAGATGATGAACAAATATTTGCAAGCGACAAGAACTGCAGTTATGTTTACTAAGAGATTATTTTAGCTCACCTGTGGATCCACATTAACATTTTGAACTATTCTCAATGATTTCTAGGTTTAGTTTGAATCTTGGTCACCTGGGGTCAAAAACAAAGTAAAACGGTCAAAGCAAAGAAAACCTTTTTTGTTGCGTTTAACGACTCTTATTCTCCATTACAAACTGCAAACTTTATTACATAGAGAGACATGCTTTGTTAACATCGTACAGGTCACATTTATAAACCAATCATTATGAAAATGTATTTAATGTTTGTCTTAGTGATTGCTAGGTCAGATTAAACCTGGATTACTTAGCCACTCAGTCAAATAAACAAAATACTTTGTTAACATTATAGAGACCATGTTTAATATCCAATCGTCATGAAAATTAGTCGAAATGTAATTCTTGGTCATGTTTGAAACTTGGTCACTTAGGGTCAAACACTAGGTCACTACAAAAATCAATGAAAACCTTGATAACACTGAAGGGGCTACATTTTACACCCAACTGTCATGGAATTTGGTCAGTATTTGTCTTGATGATTGCTAAGTCTGAAAATTGTTTGTGCGTACAGTACCCTCTTAATACTTTAGTAGTCTCATTTAATAGGCAATCTTCATACAAACTGGCCAGAATGCATGTCTTGTCAAGGGGAAACAAAATGTTTTTGTTTATGATATACAGTTTTTGGTTGAATTTTCGTCACATTGGTCATAAGTATGCCAGATACTCGTGTAAGCAATACAATGCCATCATGGTCTTCGTGTTTTCATATCACTTTTGCTGCATATCATAATTTTATAATATATTTTCAGTCCCAAATCCTTAACAGCAGCTCCAGTAGTTGAAACACCACTTCCACAGTCTTGGGTTCCATGGGATCTTGCTTTTCCGTTTGAACTAGTGAGAATTGATGAAAGCGATCTAAAATATACACATGTGTCTGATAGTTTCTTTAAAACTTTGGATAGAGGACAGATAGAAATAGATACAATTTTTCGAATGCAGAATCCCAAATTGTGGAATCTCTATTACAAGTAAGTTAACTTATAAATAATGAGTTGTAGGAGTAATGAGTTTCATGAAGTTAGTATGTCTTTTAAAGATCCTTGCTCAAGATAAACAATATGTTAGCACATACTGTTCAACCTACGAAACCTCGAACCATGATCATTGTCAATTACATCCTTTTGCTCGAACAATAAAAAGTGTCGGTCTCACTTGTCGGGCAACGAATTACACTTTGAATCCGACGTTTCATAGACCGGCGTTGTTAAATGGTGCATGTTTTAACACCTCGGAATAGGAGCAATTGAAGGTTATCTGAATTTCTGTTACAATGTTGAACAAATTAGTAGTATATTATTTAAAATTGAAGGGCATTTCATTCGCATGAAAATGGATATAAATTTAATGAGTGACGGACATTCATAAAGACATGGTGCCGTTAACAACATAGTGCAGGCTATTATGTTCGCGATTTCATCATTTTGACTTCTCACAAAAATTGGAATTAGTGAATAAATTTTCCGTTTTAGAATTTGCCATTTTTGTGAAACGTGTTGAAATGTCTATCTTTTTTAGAAAGTCGGGTATATCGATATCAGAAATCGGCTTATAGGCCCAACCGATAAAAGCGCTTCGAAAAAGATGTAGTCAAAACAAATGCAATAATTTGACTGAATTTCGGCGATTTAACCATTTTTATCACGCTGGGACAAATTGTTTGATTACAATACACACTAATTCTTGGAAATGTGAAAAATACAAAATATAGGTTCAATTGTGTATTTTCAAGTTTCTACAGTGTTACAACCCGTGAATGGTGGACTTCGATGGCGAAATTGTCTGTATTATAAAATAAAAAATATATAAAGTGTATTCATGTTCATTTGGAAATGTTGTAGAGCTGTAAATGGCATAAAATGTGTTTATTCAAATTGTGAATATATATGAATTGTATATAAATATATGTTATAGTCTTCCTTACCCCCGCATGCAGATTTTTATTGCTGTCGTAGGCGAGAGGTGTCAGTTCTCTGCACAGAACACAAATGTACTTGCCCATATTTTCTTTTGTATTTCTGAAACAATGCCCCTAAAAAGAGTATTAACTGCTGTTTTTTGATGTATGAATTTCACCCCGTTTCTACCGTATTTCAGTCTTTTTGTAGGCTGTTAGTGTACAATACCTAACCATTATTGCACTTAATCCATACCCCATAAGAAATGGCCAACTTCCTCAAATAAAGAGACATGATTTTTAGTAGGGCTCGAACCCATGATCCTCAATCTATGAAAGGTTACAGTAATTTATTGTTTTTGTATACACCCGGTATAGGTGGTAGTCATTCACACGAGAGTAATAAACCTAGAAAAATTAAAATGAACTGTCTTAACAAAACTACAGTACATGTATTTTGTTCAACGCTTTATCATTTTAAATCTTCATTCTAAAATATATTCTAACCGTGGTATTTATCTTTTTTGTTAGTCAGGAGAAGATAATGGAGGCGAATCTAAAACGCCTTGGAAAGGAGACTTCAGTAGACAAGCGTTACTTATTTCATGGGACTGACAGTTTGGATGCCGTGCGTGGTATAAGCATTAACAATTTCGATGCAAGAGTTTCGGGGAAAAATGCCACCATGTATGGCGATGGCGCCTATTTTGCAAGGGATGCCAAGTACAGTCACTCCTACACGAAGGGACCAGACAGGTTCATGTTCATGATTACCGTTTTGGTTGGGCAATATACAAAGGGAGATAAATCCTATAGACGACCACCAAACAAGCCTGGATATGACCAAGAACTGTATGATTCCTGTGTTGATGATATCAACAAGCCGTCAATATTCATTGTTTTTGATAAGAATCAGTACTATCCAGAGTTTCTGATTCAGTATCATAAACTATATGAAGAATCTGAAGATACACAGCATGTTGGTACAGTGCCTCAGACAACAGCGCATGAAGGGACATCTGAAGTAAGACGGCATGGAGAAGTCGGTGGTGCAAATGTCAGTACAATGAAGGATGTTTCATCTTGCTGTATTCAGTAGCTTAAATGCAAGAAGAAATGTGTGTTAGACTTTATAAGTTCACATCCATTATTAGGATGTTAACTTCGTTACCAATAGATTCGTTTGCACATGCTTTAATTAAGGAATGGCTAATATATAGGAAATTAAATGTTTGGAATAGTTTATGTCCTGGCGAGAGCATATATAAATTTTACTGCTGCTTCACTAACCATTCCATCTGTTTCTGTTCGAATCGTCTTCATAACATCCAGTTATTTTCTGTTAAAATACCATAAATCGTTTATATATTTTAGCTGGAAACATACTGATATGAGTTTGTGTATAAACACTAAATTTGGTTCTTTCTGTTTATATAAAAATAATTTATCGAGAAAACGATTTTAAAACTATTCTTGATACAAAGGTAGCTGAAATAGAGACTAGAGCCTTCAAATAAATTTGCAACATTTAGGCCAAGATCCATGTTACTGAAACAGAAATATGAGTTTGCTTAGGCATGATATAACACTATGACTTTGTTAAGACATGTTGTACTTACTAGATTGTCACTCTATGATATACAATGTGCCATATGACCATACAATAATGTCGTCTGTGAAATATCAATATATTGAACCATGCTAGACTTTACTTACTACCCCTGCAGCAGTAACAATAGCTCATTTTCATAGAAGTCAAATCTGACAGATCATTACATATACATGGACAAAAGAGATGCGTTGGTCCTAAAGTCGGGTTACAGCCTTTTTACAGACATATTTTTTTATAAAATGTTATCAGACTTACACATGATTTATATCACTTATAAATATGTTATGTGCCTTATGAAACACGCAGTCTAAACCTTCTGTATTAGGGACATTCGATGATCAAAATTCTTGCCGCAAACTGAAACCAGCGTATTAACTCACGCAATACCCTACTTAAGTTTAATTTCTATGTCACAATTATATGACAATTATTCGATTTCTTTTTAAATTATATTCTACACGTAACTGTGCTAGAAGAAACGAAACTTTCATGGATGGAACGTGTCTATGTTCTGACCAACACACAAATAAAAAAGTGCATTTTCTTCAATATACAGTAGATTTTATGAAAGACGGACCAGCCTCTTTATTAAAAGAATATAGTGTAGTGCATGGTGATTATGTTTCTTAATTATAAAATATTTTGGTAAAGTAAATTATATAAACTGAGATTAAATTAGATTTTTAATAAACTTTGCATGAAAGCTCCTGATGGTCTTAACAGCAGCATTTTGTTTCCAGTTTAGACATTTTTGTTACTTAATGTGCATTTGAATTCCGCTGTGTGATAACCTAAATTTTAATTTATGCAGTATTTGCAATAACAAATATTACATGACAGACTTTGAGGGATTACTTTGAAATTGTAATCGATTAAACTACAATTATTTATGACAAAAATGTAATCGATTACATTACAATTTCTCCACTTTTTCAAATGTAATCTATTGAATAACAATTACTTTAACAAAATTTATGTAATCAATTACATTCATGATTGCCTGATTACTTTCAAGCTAAGGTAAAATCAAACATCATCAAACTAAACTTTATCTTCATTAAAATAAAATATCAAATATATATAAATATGTATGCTGTAATAAAAATGATCAGTCAATGATAAGTTTAAACACCACTTGTATTTACATTTACACTTCAAAGTTTATCGTCTTACTGATATCTCTGATACTGTTTATTAGTTTTCAAATGCTACCGTTACACTTTCGTATTGTTCATTAGCTTCTGGAACGTTGACATATCTTCAGGATCATGAACATGTTTAAATAAAGTAGCAGCCATGGCAAAAAAAGTGCTTGAAATTGTTGACACATTTTATTTTTTTTACACTTCAGTGGTCAAAGGCCTTGGCTATAAAAGTATACATTGTGAGCACTGTGGTCAGTCAAACCGATTAGTAGTGCAGCTGTTGGTATAACTGTTTCACACCTATTTATCCAGTAATCAGACTTAACAGAATGTCAAAAAATAGAGTTACTTATTTGCAGATTATCCCTCAACCTAGTACGATTATTTGTTCAACATTTACTGCAAGGAATCCATTTAATTGAGCCCAAATGTTTCATAAAGTAATATGTATAAGCAACAAAATGTGTACATTGTAAAGTTTTTTTCAAAGTTTGACATTCTGTTCTAAAATATGGCATAGCATAAATTCTTTTTCTAAATTAAATATAATAAATAAAATTTAAAGGTAATGTAATCTAAAGGCGATCACAAAGTAATTTTGATTATAGCCTTTTGTGCAAGTGCAATCGATTAAATTACAATAACTTGTAATCAGAAAATGTCTGATTACTGATTACTCGTGATAACCTAAGAATTTGTAATCAATTACAGCTGATTATGATTACTGGTTACGATAACTATACCCCATGTCTGCTATATAATAGTATAACCACTATTGAATGAGACTTTTTATACCCGTTATTTTTCTAAGAGATAATGAATAAATGACCAGTATGGGTCCAGTCCAGACTGTACACATCTCCAAGCTGATTCAGCTGGTACAGCATAGCGTTGGGCTTTGCATAGCGGGACGGGCTTGTTAATCTGTTTAAAGTGTTTTCAAATTTGTCTTTCACTCTCATAATATGCTACATGTAAGATACTTATTCATCTTTGCATATTTTCTGTTAAAGAGACACTCCCTAACATTAGTGTCAAATTAATTACTTCAATAGCAAAAATATTAAAAACAAATACAGTTTATTGTTGTAATGTTGCATAACCTAAACGTTTAAGCTATATATTCCAGTTATAATCGGTACAATCAGCGTTTTAAGATATGTTGCAGTACCGTAAAACGTTCAAAATACAACCTATGTAAAGTTGTTGTTGTACAAATAATGGTTGGATAGCGATATACTACAGAATACCGTTAGCTACCATGCGATGTATCTTGTTCTTTAAAATTGTATCTATTTATCATTTTACGTTCATTGAAATATTACTTATGTTTGGAGAATATAATGTGCTAGATGTGGGGAGTATCCCTTTAAACTATGATTTGTTGGTTTTAATACTAACCATATATTGATGATATTTTGTAATTAAAACCACTGTATCGCTGTTGCTTTGTTTAATCCATAAAGTCTATATCTAAAAAGTATTCAGAATGTTAATGCGCTATTTTGAACGTTGCCGTTCGCGTGCGTTTTACGGTCATTTTTGTTTATTTACAGGCTTAACGGACAAATATATATTTCGATCAACTTATAAATAATGAGTGCGTGATTTTTCTTTTCCATATTATATTGTTTCAATGTCACAGTCCAAATAAAAGGAATGTTGTAATGAAAATTCGTTTATCTTGTTAAGATAACATACAATATTTATGTAATGTTTGTATGTTCTTAGTGATAATTTTAGTTAAAACAAGAGTGTCAAACTGTCACAAAATACGTCCGTCAAGGAGGCATAACTCGGTATCTGGCAGTTCATTGGAATTGTAAAATATGTTAGAACTATAGAACGGACAAGGCTAATTCACCTGTTTGAACTATAGAGCTGAGAAGGTTTATAAATTATTTCATCATTTTTCCATAACTCAAGGGCCATTATTCAAAAGTGTCTTGAGCAGTATTGCTGGTCATCAAAACTGGCCTAGATATTATGCTCAAATATTTTCACAAAGTTTTGTGAAGATCGGATAAAAACGGTTTGATTTAGGCTTTTTGCATAATTAAAGTGCCATTATAAATCCAAATGTGCCTAGACTAACAGGTTGATTTAGCTGGTTATCAAACTTGGCAGAGACATCATGCCCACAATCATGTTCAGCAACTTTGGTGAAATAAAAAAATCTAAGTTCCCAACCAGAAAATCCTAACCAGGTACAAAAATGTCAAAAAACACCAAAAAATTGGAGGTACCATTCATGTTGTACCACAGAAAAGTGGTCTCGGTTTTTCCGTACTGCCAATAATAAAAAAGTTACAAAATATGCTATTGATAGTAACATAAAAGGGAAGTAATTCAATAAAAAAATTAAGCAAACAAAATAGGATCTCCCAAATAAAAACAAGAGCACTGTAATCAAGAGCAAATGCAGAGCAATATCCACACAGTTATATGACGCTTTAACCCTAAGTGTGACCTTGACCTTGAAGTGAGCCATCCGGAACATGGCTTCTGCACATCGTCTCAATGTGGTAAACAATTGTGTCAGGTTTCTTCGAAATCCTTCACGGGGTTCAAGAGTTACAGAGCGGAAGGGAAAAAAAGTCATATGACCTTTGAACCCCTAAGTTTGACCTTGACCTTGAAGCGAGCCATCCGGAACATGGCTTCTGCACATCGTCTCAATGTGGTAAACATTTGTGTCAGGTTTCTTCAAAATCATTCAAGGGGTTCAAGAGTTACAGAGCGGAAGGGAAAAAAAGTCATATGACCTTTGACCCCCTGAGTATGACATTGACCTTGAATCCAGCCATCCGGAACATTGCTTCTGCACGTCATCTCAGTCTGCTTAACATTTGTGTAAGGTTTCTTCGAAATCCTTCACGGGGTTCAAGAGTTACAGAGCGGAAGGGAAACAAAATCATATGACCTTTGACCCCTAAGTATGACCTTGACCTTGAATCCAGCCATCCGGAACATTGCTTCTGCACGTCGTCTCAGTCTGGTTAACATTTGTGTCAGGTTTCTTCGAAATCCTTCAAGGGGTTCAAGAGTTACAGAGCGGAAGGGAAATTGCTAACGGACAGACGGACGGACGGACGGACAGACGGACACCGAGGCGATAACATAATACGTCCCCTTCGGGCGTATAATAAAAACTATTCTTTAATGTTCTTTGTTTTTGATCGGCATTTACAAAAATACATTATTCATCTTATAAATAATTGTTAAAAACATAGCGCGATCTACATGATGAGAATGGAAATGAGACAAGAAAGTGTAAGTTTGTCATTTAGTCAAGATTATAATCCCGAACTGAAGACTAAGAATTAGAAGGTTCCGGTGATTGTATTGCTTCTTGCTGATGGGCACCAATTAGTTAAACTTTAGCAATCTCGTTAGCACTACATTCTATTCAATTGTTAATGTCTGACTGAACAATTGCATATGATACGATTTTAAAAACACTCTAACATGTAAATATTTAATATAGATAACATTGTAGTGCGTAATAAATAAATTAAGAATATAAATCAGTTCTTATCAATAATACAACACTAGCTATTTTAAATTAATGAGTTTATATTTCTCGTAGTACAAATGGACGAAAGTCGTTCATTTTACATGTACAACTGATGTGACATTGACGAGAAAGTAACAGGTATTGGCGGAGGCGATGTATTGTTTGTTTTGTAAATATCCAATCATTTCCAATGCCTCTAAAGTTAATAAGTGTTTCATTATGTAATATCGAAAAACCAATCGATTATCAATTTTGATTATATTAATCAAGTAATTTTAATCAACTAGATAGCAATCCTTTTCATATAATTCTTACTTTATATATTGACAGCTCTGATACAATACAGAAACAATGTAAATTTCCCATGGATTTATATAAATCTAGTGATGCAAATAGTCAATTGTATCTACCTTTTGTAAATACTAATGACGGGCCCTATCTCCCTACCCCCTAAGTTTTTATTGCATGTTTGGTGGCCCAGACATGCTGTGCCTTATTGCAGCTACGCCCCTTACTGTAGCTGCGCTACATGTACTTTGCTTCGTGTTGTAGTTTCCTATTTCCCCTCTTCAAAAATACTTCTCTCAGGTAAACGCTACGCTATCAGAAGTGCACTTGGTGATGCAATACTTAAATGACGCATACGGTGTAACAGGGAAGAATAGTTTGCGGATAGCATGATTTTAATAGTACATTGTATATATGTATGGCTAATGAATGCTTTGAATGGTTGGCCTGAACATTTTCCCGGTACGTTTTTATAGACTAGAGACAGAATAAATTGAATCGTTAGATTATATCTGGACATAACTCTAATCTTGCAGAAGATATTGTTAAAATATATATATATATATATATATATATATATATATATATATAATATATATATATATATATATATATATATAAAGATCAGATCTAAACATTTCAAATGAATCGTCATCTCTCATCCCAAACCCTAACATTACATACATTAGTAGATATGTGTATAACTGTTATCAGATGAAATAGTATATTTTTCCTACGTTTAACGCTGCAATTTTATCATAATAAACAAAAGTACATACAGTATAGATCTAATTCGCTAACGCTACTATTGTCGGAAAAAGTAGACTGCCATTTACGGTAATTTTCGCCTGTTTCATGAATAAATACCTCGCTGTTTACGATATTCTTGAAAGAAGAGTCTATCAAGGGCTGTAGGTACGGATTAGAATATTCGGCTCTCAGATTTGGCTCAACGCCTTTCATTTAAAAAAATATATTTCTTGTTTATTTATCAATATTCATCTTTATTTTTTGTCATTTATATTTCCTCTTTTTCATTTTTGTATAACAGTTATTTTATTTCTTTCATTCCAGCAACTCCAAGTCGCTCCGTGTTGGAGTAGTCCTCACACTCGCTATCCGCATCAGTGGCCTTCTCATTGCTTACAACAATATTGAAAACGACAGTTTAATCAATTACCGTTATTACATTCTTGACAATTTCTGCTTATTTGCGGCTGTAATCACATTTTTCCAGTCAAAAGATCTACGCTTATTTTCTTTTTCGAACTTAACTTTTTCTGTCCTCGTCTGCAGTATAAATAAAATTCTGCAGTCATTTTACAGTTACTTCCAATAAAAACGCATCCATTTCGCGAATAGAGAATAGACTAAATAAATAATATCAACGAGAATGAACAACAACTTCCCCGGCCAGAACTCGAACTCGTGATACCAAGTTTCGATAACTGTCGATTAACCAATTACAAAATACGTTTTTGGTGATAGTACAAGACTTATTTTTCCTTGACGATTAATCATTAATTGAAATTAAAGATCAAGCCAGAAACAAACTCGAATCAAGCAAAATTCGAAAATTGTATTATTTTCATAAACAGTTTTTCTTATTTTATTTTATTTTTTTTACATATTTATAAAAAAGATACAGTGTACACCTCATTATTATTTTATTGCATATTTTTAACAAAATTTACAAATCTATTAGTTTATAACAAAAATAAACTGTCATAAAAATGAGACAACTTTTCAGCAATAGGCCAGTTACTTAATGCAATTAACCCATTTATACGATGCCCGTGAAGTGACTTGTGATTTTTTTTTTATTTCGTAAAAATTAAATAAGATTTCGTAAAAATGAAAAGACTATTTTGTAAAAACGAAATAAAATTTCGAAATCTGATTTCGTTTTTACGAAATCTAATAACGTTTTTACGAAATCTTATTTCGTTTTTACGAAATGCATTTATTTTAATTTCACGTTATGTTATTTCGTTTTTACGACATGTTATTTCATCTTTACGAAACGTTTTTCGTAATAACGAAATGTTATTTCGTTTTTACGAAATGTTATTTCGTTTTAAATTTACGAAATGTTTTTGTTATAACCAAATATTATTACGTTTTTACGAAATCGTATTTCGTTTTTACGAAATCTTATTTCGTTTTTACGAAATGTTAAAACGTTTCTACGAAACACTATTTCGTTTTTACGAAATACGAAATAAAAAAAAAGATCGCATGTCACTTCACGTGCGCCGTACATTTATACCTAGATTTTTACAATGGAATCGTCTGGTTTCCGGTATAAACAAGTCTACTGTCTAAAATAGGGGTGTTTAAAGATTTTTTATCCAAAAGGCTAGCAACTTAGATTTTATTTTGTCGTCTGTTCGGGGCTTTAAGTTAGCTGTATCAAAAGGTTAATTTCAAATAGACACTAAACACAAATGGGTAAACTGGCGTAAATATCGGTAAGGCTGCCCGGGTAGTACCGGTATACATCAAGTGAAATGTTCACTATATTGTTTATAACATCCGTTATAGATTAGACAAAAACTATCTTTTAAAAAAGATGGTCGGCGCAATTTTGAGTATATGAGAGCAATTGGTAGCTATATCTTATAGAAAAAAATCCTGTCAAGTGTAACTTTGATGCAGTCAGAAAGCGCAAAATGTGTGCGAAAAAGAGTGACAAAAATATGCACCCTGGCCAGGACGTGAACCAAGGGTCCTTCACTTACAGGGATGTAAAAGCGCCTGGTTGCATGCAAGTACAAAAATGTTCAGTTCAATGATTTTTATGCAAGATGAAGAAATTGTAATAGCTGCAAAACCCATGAAATTTCAACACATTCCTGAACTTTATTCAATTATAGACTACATTGAAATATTATTGAAGTTGCAAAGTCGCGCATAGAGTGACTATAAACATTATAATACAATAAAAGTATTAGTTACCTGTTTGCCAAATAGTTCTGTAAATTTCATTCACCAGCATATACAGGAAGAATATCAGATAAAGCATTAACTTTAGACTGTGGCTACTTAGATCGGCTTCTTTCGTACTGTGTTGTTATGGCTTACAAAGGATTCAATATATTAAATAAATGTGCAGTGCGCAATTTGACTTTATATGTATACATTGTGTAGCTAAGTTTGGATAATGTAACTGTGACGTAACAGATATATGTGTACATAAAAGTTTACAAGCATTGCGTAAACAGGTAGAGCATGTACATAGGAAAAGGTTATAGGCTTTAAAATCCATGAACGTACGATAGAACGGTGCGTTGGCACAGTGTGTAGGGCGCTGGGTGTCTACAAATAAAGATTTTAAGGAAAGGTTGGATCCTCATCGAAGCTTAAGATTAGGTTATTTCGGTATTACTTCGGGTAAAATCTTAATTGTGTAGATAAATTTTTTTTTCAATCTTTTTAGACAAACAATAAACAATAAAATGAAAGTAAAATGACTAAAACTTTGAAAGATTCTATAACCATTTCAAGCACGAGCATTTCGTGCTTACTGCTTCTCGTGTAATGGAATATGCACATTGAACTAGTACCGTATATCAGTTTTTTTATTCGCGTACATCAAATTTCGCTATTTTGGTCCTGTTTTAATTTTAGGGAATCTAATTTGCGCGATTTAAAAAAAAGTTGAATTTGATTTTCCGTTTTTTAAACTAACTTTAAAGGGCGAAATACACCATGACACCGTTTATAAATAAAGGGAACTCACTGTGTGACAGTGCTATAAACCGGTATCCCGAACTGCTCCGGCTGTTTTATTGTTTTGCTAAAATAAACAATAAATAGTAAAACATCATGAATGTTCATTGAATGAATGAGCCACATAAACCCAAAAATAGCCACATAAGACATACGGAAAATTATCTGTTACCTATAGTTGCCATAGCCACTTAATGGTGCTCGCTCTCGGTTGCAGTTGAAAAAAATAAAAATTAAAAAAATGGCATCATACTAATACATAAATGTAAAACTAAAGACAATAATCAACAATTGAAGAAAGAATAAAGATAGATTGCAAAAATCTTGAATTGGTTCCACGCCCGCTACCTTATTAAATTGGAATTTCAAAAGCGTTTGCAATGCTTTATTATTTGTTAGCGTATCATTTCAAATCTACAGATATTCTTCACAGGACGTTTTACTGGAACCTTTTTATATGACTATATGTTCTAAAATATGTCATTTTCGTACAGTTTAAAGAACTTTTTTTTTAATAAAATCTGAGAGCGAGCAGCTTTAACCTGCACTTTTTGGGCGCGGACGGACTGACGGACGGAAAACAGCAAAAAAAAATCCCTCCGCCTTTGGCGGGGGATAGGGGGGATAATCAGTTCCCTTTAGTAACACCTCTTATTGACAGATAAAAATGAAAATCTACCTAACAATTTGGAGGTGAATCTTCTAGTTTACTCAAAGAAGTTTTCATTTACACTATGTTCAGTAGAATAAACTCCTGTACAGATTCATACATATTGATAGCGACTTCAATTATATTCTATTTCAAATGGAAAATGTCCTGTAGAACATGCTTGGGGCTAATGGCCTCACCTCGCCCCTGTTCACAGTAGTACAACTATAAATGTGTAAACATAACCAGTAATAGATGCAATACCTTAATCTTTATACTGATCGCATTTGATTACAATGTTTATCCTCACACATTCAGTATACTGCTTTTGTCATTTCTAAAAATAATACCATACGAAAATTAGGCACCAGGCTGAATGCGTTCCATCAAGTCGTGTAAAAATTGAACCAGTCGTTATTGTGCGACACAAAAATATAGATCTGTTTAAATTTACCGCTATAGTACTCACACAAGACAATCCGCGCTGTAAAGTACTGATACCCCGCGTAGCCATTCTATATATCTCATCACCTATTTTTATAACTTATGTATATCTAGAGGATTTGTGCAGAAGTTACAGAACCGTTTTTTAAAATTCTCTTAATTCAACCGTATTAAGTAGTTTGAGTGACTCAGAAAATTGTTTTCCATTGGAAAAACCGGTTAGTTATTCCTTACTAAAAATGCCTTGAGGTTAGCCGTTGTGCAAATGTTGTTTTATCAAATACGTACCGGATGCCGATAGATCGGGTGACTTTTTCTGTGCTGGTATTATTATCGTCCCCACAACACCGTCTTTTATTTTACTTTTAACGGTAGTTTGTAGTAATTCTAATACATGGACGACCTTAATTTTTAATGCTTTCATCTACCTAAGGAGCCTATAGATGCCTATTTTGAACAAGAATAACAAGCATTATGAACTAATTGTAAAAAAATAACAGATAGTTAATAGTGTTGAATCTTAACGGTCTTTTGTAGACTGTTAATCTAAATATTTAAAAACGAATAGTCCGTTTAAATTTTTATGAAAAGGGTTATTGAACCAAACGACTACACATTGTTTTACAACGTTTGTTGTATAATGGTCGGCTATTTATGAAATAACATTTAAGGCAAAATAAGACCGTTAACTGTTTCGAACTATTAACGAATTTTTCTTATGTCAATGATACCATTATCAATAATACTTTTTGATACATTGATTCAGGTAAAAGTTGGTGCCCGAAAAATGAAATTTACTTTTCAGTCATAAAAACTTACAAAACAACCCCAAATCGTTCTTCATCTGGATTTTCTTCTCACTTTCACAAGGAAAAACGCTAAGTGATCTGTAAGATATAAATAACTCATTTTATTTTTGGTAGATGTATTTCTAAATTTTTCAAACAAATAATTTTAATTTGCTATTCTCGCAAATCTACACTTTGTCTAAAATCGTAATTTTTATAATCATTTTCAAATAAATGGCGACGAATTTGCAATGGACGTTATACATTTTGTAAACTGTTAATGCTAAAAATGGCTTTTGGAAGACAAAATTTTATTTTCATTAATCGATTAAGTTAGCTTAAGGCTGAATCCAACCTTCATTCCTATACAGTCAGAACATTTTTCTATGTATGTTACTATATAGGTGTATAGGTGCTTTTGCGTTTTTCTTAGATCATTTAAGGTAATTGTGAATTGTATGGGACTTGTTAACAAGGTAACTTGAGCCTAATTGGTTTACTTTAATGGGTTATTTTTGTTTGAATTGTAATCAATAAACGAGCTTTTATCGATGTTTCCAAGTTATTAAACATTCGCGTTTACTTGTTTGTGTCTGTTATCGACGACATGTACATTTTAAAAATATATTTATATACTCTAAAGTAACAAAGACTGATATCTTTTTGCATGTTAAACAAAATCTGTTGCTATATGAATATGTGAAAACTTTCCAGCAATAACATTGGATTGACACTTTATACTGCGTGACTTTAGACACAACACATAATACTTGAACATGACCGGATTAAAAAAAGCTGTGAATGTGCATCCAGAATAAAAGAGGACCTTCCAATGTTCCTGTTTTTTGCCAAACACTGGCGTTTTTGCTAGTGTAATTAATAAAAAAATCAAGATTTGGAGGCTGGTTGACAGCTAATTATACATTTATTCATTTTAATTGCGAACTTTTCGGCATACTCAAAACTTTTGTTATCTTATACATACTTTTATTTTTTGTTAACTGCGGTTATTGCGATAAATTGCGTAACCGGTTAATCGTGGATCGTTAGGTGATTAACCGGAAAGTAACCGGTTAGAATCTGACATCCCGATAGCCACACTCATATCTATTTTTTACATATGAATGAATTAATGTGTTAATTTTAGCATACTGTGATACATATAGTTATTTGTCGGTTTGAAAATGTCGCTGTTTATGTATTTAATTCAATTGTATATGTGTATTTTACCTTAATAAAATCAATCAATCAACCGAACGTATGAATCAACATTTTTTTTTGACATCAATGACGGCAGGAGACGGAGAGTTAGAAAAATGAGAGGTACAAGTTCATGACTGTTCGTTTGCTGAGCACGATACGTTCGGCGACCCATCAGTCCGTGTCTATAGGGTTGCATATCTTATGAAGGTTCCACGGATCTGTACACCATTTCGAATGATTCTTTGAGACGTAATTGGAACAGTACGCATGCGCTTATGGCGACAATTTCTTGCTTGATGACGATAATGCCTTGTGTTGTGACCGAATATCGCGCATGCGCTTTGACTGACCTGCCTAATTGCCTCATCTCAGTCATATACAGCTTGTTTTGGTTATACTAAAGAGAAGTATCAGTGAAAGACCTTTCAAACCACAGATCCAGGAAGACTTGATTGAGGAGTGAGCAAGAATATATCGTCTACAGATTCAAATCTATGTGCGGGGATGTATTTGACGAAATCATTGTTCAGTAAATACAGTAAAGTTCTGCTATCAAAAACAATCGCCATTAAGACTGCTCTCGATATTAGGACCAGATAGTTCAATACCGAATGCTCAATTTCATAGTAAAGAGGTCTCGCTACATTGTAATAAAACTGACACATTAATAAGAACACTTTTTACTGGTACTATGTGTGGTCTCAATAGAGGAATTTAACTGCATTGTTACATTTTTTATCCCACTCATCGCCTAACAAACGCATCATTTTTGACAATGCTCTCGCACGTTAATATCTAGTGCTTAATAATTATGTAGTTTTATTATTTCTTATTTGCTGGTTTTAAAATGAACAAATGTAGGATAATTTTGGAATGTCAATTACAAATGTAAATTGATGCAATGGCGACGAATTTTTTGTGGTCCTTATTTTGAAGGATATAGTTATATCAATGCACATAATTAATTGTTTTTATGAATACCATGCTTCCGAACAAGTCAATAGCAATGCATTCAATTCGTTTTTATATTGTTGATTTCAAAACAACTCACCTTAATTTCCGAAATCAACCTGAACAGTGTGCTGCGTTAGCTTGTATGCTTTTCAGAAAAACGACTGATACAGACATGTACCCATTCAGATAAACATGCATTGATTACATTTCATAAAATATCAACGTGCATTTACTTGTTTATCGCTCTAAAGCAAATATTAACGCATTGATTTGGTCGTTTGGAGTTTCACAACAAAATCAAGTTTTTTAAAGGAATATTATATCTTTTACGTGAGTATGAACATGTTAGACTGTTTTGTTTAAATCTAAATGCCATAAACAAAAGTCTTCATGCCTCTCGGATTTCCGCGAAAGCGGTATCTATCGCAATTTCTATAATAAGTTGTCGTACCAATATCAGACACTATGCATCTTTGCCTTACATGTAAGTACAAACCTTGATACGTTTTACAATATAACACTTTACATTATAGCTATTAAAGTGGAAGAAATTATTTTTTGAGAATGAAGAAACATTTTTGTATGCATAATTTTCCGAGCTTTGATAAATCGTTATTTCCGGACAAAAGGCCGCTTCTCTGTATTGGCTGCACCCCTTTATCTAACGATTTTAGAAACAAAAATGAACTTACTGGCCGCTTCGGTATATTAGCCGCGGCTGATACGCCGAATATGGTGCACATATTAAGGCGTTTAAAACGAGCCGCACCTTTTTGTAAGACAGTTAAGGTATTATCAATCACTCCTGCTAATCTGCTGATATATGGTAGAATACGGTAGTTAATTGATAGATGAAGGCTAGATGGTTTGGAAAGCATTCGTGAACTGTTTTCAAACAGTGTATAAACCTTATCTTCCCACAATGTGCACTCGAAATACCAATTTAAAAAACGTTTTATAACCCGCTTAAAACTTCCAATTTCAAAAATGAAAAGGTCATATAGGCCGCAAGTTCGAAAATTCATCTTTTTAATACGTATATATATGTCGCGGGCTATTGTCCGGAAATTACGATACACTATATATGACCTTGCAGTCGAGATTGTGCCATTTTAAGTCAGGTTTACCTTGTTAAACTACATGAAAATGCAATCTACAAATACTGACCTACATACACTTAACCGATATTAGAAACGCAAAGATTTCCCCTGTTGAACATTTTTATTTGAATGACGCTGTTTTTATTTTTATTTAAGTCATTTTTTTGCAATGAATTATTGAGACTTATACAAGAATTCAATTTTATATTGTTTTTGTTGTGTATGAAATTTGAATAATTTTGAAACACAATAACACTTAAAATCAATATTTTGCCACCTTTGCGTTTCTAAACCTGCTGAGTGTATTATATACATATGTATAAACTTGTATTTATATACAATGTATATATATACCTATATTTAATTTTACCTGTTGTTGCGCAATTCTTGTTGATTGTTGTTGTTTCAGCTTACCTGAGCACGATATGCTCAGAGGTGAGCTGTTGTGATCGCCAGTCGGTCGTCTGCCTATAGTCTGTCTGAGGATACTTAACGTGTGAACACTCTTGTCACAGTTTAAGCCCAATCATCATGATAATTGGTCAGAATGTTTGTCTTGATGAGCTCTCGGCAAAATTCGAAACTGAATCATGCGGGGGTCAAAATCTAGGCCGACAGATCAAAGAGTAGGTAAACCTTGTGAACACTCCAGACACTACATTTAACCCCAAATCATCATACAGAATGATTTCCCTGATGACCTCTCGACTAAGTCACGTGGGATCAAAAACTAGGTCACCAGGTCAAACCATAGACACACCTTGTGAACACTCTAGAAGCCATATTTTACACCCAATTATGTTGAAAATCAGTCAGAGTCGAAACTGGGTCACTTGAGTTCAAAACCTAGGTCACCAGAACAAATAATAGAAATGCCATGTTAAGACTTTAGAAGCCATATTTTATACCCAATCATCTTGAAAGTTTGTCAAAATGATTGCTTTGATAAAATTTAGGCTCTTGAAGTCACATGTTACACCTTATTATGTTGGAAATATGTCTGAACATATGTTTTGATAAATCACGTGGGTCACGTAGGTCAAGTGGGATCAAAAACTAGACAAACCCTGTAAGCGTTATAGAAGCCACATTTTACACCCAATTATGGTGAAAATTAGTCAGAGTCGAAACTGGACCACGCGGGGTAAAAAAATAAGCTACCAGAACAAATCACATTTTGTAGCCAATCACCAAGGAAATTGGTCAGAATGTTCGTCCTGATGACCGCTAGGTCAAGTTTGAAACTTGATGACATTGTGAAACATTGAAAAGTGAATCTACAATGTTAATGAGTTGAGAATAAGTTTTTTTGGGCCGTATCTCAACCGAGGGTGGGATTTCCTTATCCACAGTCCAACGGACAATGTAGATTTATTTTCTCGGCGTTTAATTGCATTTTCATCGCAGGGGTAAGAGTGGTTCTTTATCTTTATACTATTCTATATTCTATTCCGTGTATTGCACAGTAACACAAGTGTAGTGATTGCCTTGACCCTAAAGTACTGCATACCTATTATATCACACAAATAAGAAGAAATAAGTCTGAAATCATTTTGACTGAGTGCACAATTTTAGCAGAATTAAAATTGTTCTACGTTGACCTTAATATTGACATTTCAACCCACTTTCTTTTCTCTTGGAGCAATGGTACAATGGCAATATCGGTCCTTCATAACCCTCTCGTTTAATTCTCCCAGGTACATAGGTGTTAGGATATCAAAGTCAAAGTGCAGGAAAAATTAAGACTACATTCGTTTGGCGTACAATAGCATGTCGATGTTTTCCTTGTGCAAGACACAGAACGCCCCACTTACGTCCGTCCACGCTGCTGCAAATGGTTACCAGTAATAAAATGGAATCAAAATTACGGTAATTTGTTTCGCGATACAGCTGTAGTATAAACTTTGTTGGCTGTGTCTGTCTCTAACTAGCACATGTTTCATCAAAGTTTAATCATTGATGATATATAAACAGCGATTAATCAAAAGTACGGTAACTTGTTTTGCGATACAGCTGTAGTATGAACTTTGTAAGATCTCAACTTCTCATACTAGCATGTTTTCTCTGTGGTACCTTGTGTTTTTGTATTTAAGTATAGGAAATTCACAAAAAGTAAACAGGTTGGCTAGTGCTACCAATTCCTGGTTTGAGTCCCACTTTAATTTCATTGGTACCACCCCTGACGAGATGAACTGGTTAGAAACAAAGAGGTACTGTATATAGGGTATTCACCGCGGAGTTTTTATTATCGCTATATTCGCGGACTTTGATATTCCGCGAATTCAACAACAGTGATTTATGACTTGAGACCTACATTAATTATTTGAAACGGGAAGGAATACATAATGTCTTCACCGCAGATCAATTGAAGTTTATCGAATTTAAACGTCTTGCAGAAACTTAAAACAAACAGATAAACTATTCAACTTACGTAGAAATCGTAGTAAATTTGTTAGGTTTTTGTTTGCCAAGGTGAACTTCATTTTATAAGCACACAATGAATACGTGATGTTTTCAAGCACTTTTACCTCGACAAACAGCCAGATTGTAGGAGGTAAACTGTGGACAACAGAACACGTAAAGGTGTGTAAAATATAGAATTTTGATTGTCCAGTTTAACGATTTGATTGACAGGCGGTGTCATGTTAATTGTTTTCCTGTTAGCCCTTAGCATACCATATGTCTGCGCGAGCAAAGCCTACCGTTAATAGTTTAACACTTTAACAGGCGTAAACTGTCCATCTAAACCAAAAGTCTTCTTGTACATCTCGGTTTGTATTTGACAGTTTATTGAAAGAGTGAACTAGCCACTTTTTGTCTCCCTTTCACAACTACTAGCAGCTTACACTTATGGTTAAATGTTGTAAAAGGTCATCCTTAATTGAGAAACAGAGTTCACTAACAGAATACTGCCAAAAACGTTTTATCGGCTTAAGTATATAGCGCAGATCAATGACATACACTCAACATAATTCCTAATCGGTCAGTTTATATAGTATTATAATTTTTCAAAGAATGCATGTATTCACACAAAATTTCACATACCGATATTTGAACGGATAATGTAGCGAATTATTTTTTAACCGGCTCGCGATGAAAGTAATTGAATTAGGCATGTTGAACATTATAGCACGTTTTGCACGTGCGGGGCATGAATACCTCTTCGCACATTAC
This sequence comes from Saxidomus purpurata, assembly GCA_022818135.1. Classification (NCBI taxonomy): domain Eukaryota; kingdom Metazoa; phylum Mollusca; class Bivalvia; order Venerida; family Veneridae; genus Saxidomus; species Saxidomus purpurata. The sequence continues at coordinate 31,046,848 of JAFMSR010000004.1, forward strand.
TGAAGTGACCGTTTAGGAATTTGTTAAGTGTGCAGTTTTGCCATTTGCATAGTGACAAACAAAACTTTCTCGCAGTAAGGTGCATCTTTTAATGTACACGCTTCCGCGAAAAATCTTTTTTTCGCGTTTTACTGATATGCGCAAAATCAACAAACCGCGATCCGTTTCATTTTCACAAAATAGCGGGGGAAAAAAGACCAGCGAATTCAAAGCCCTATAAGTCTCGCGTGTATTAGCTAGGGTCTGGTATCCCGATTCCCTTATATCCAACCTGCGCATGTCGGGAGTTTTGAAGTTTCACCTGATGAAAAATCCTACGGTCGGCCGGGACTATAATCAATAAAACAAGTAAATAAACAGAAGAAGTATCAGTTTGACATGTTAAGTTTTCAGAAGGTTATGTTGAAGGGGAAACATTGGAACAGGCATACAATGGCACACAGTGTGGAGCCAGACGAATCTGTCGACCGTGATACGACACGCAGAGGTAGGTCTTAATCTGTCTTCCAAAACTCTCTCATATAGATTCTTTATTGTGTCAGTTGATCATTTTAATGATTAAAAGACATTGTAGTAAACTAACAAGCAAATGAAATATCTATAGAACTAAACTGTTTATCTGTTATTAAGTATTAACTTTTCTGATAATTGTTTACTTTTTCTTAATTTATATAAACATACTTTTGCAATGAAACTATACCAAGTAAACTTAATTGTTTATCTTTAAATTTTTATTTCAAACCATTCCCTATTCAATGTAAAGCGCCATCATACCCTCCTGTCATCACGCCACATGTTTTAAATCAACGAGAGCCTGTAATTCAACGCCCAAATATACCAGTCAAGCCAACGTGGTTTCCCCAGAAGCAAATGGCACAACCTCCACCACTCCGACATCCAAATACACGAAATACCACAAGGAGCTCAAGTTTGTCAAGAATGAGTAAGGCTGATTGCAAGCCGTCCGATAGAAACAGACATTCTTCGACACGAAGAGGTCAAAATGAACGGGATATAGAATGTACATCAATTCAACGAATTGCAGGACCGACAGGTTTGCAACCAGATTACACAAGCACTCGTGCATTCCCAGCGACAGAACGAAGCAGACCAAAGAGAAGGGGAGACTGTTCTGATTGGAACCCTCCCGAAAGAAATAGACATTCTTCTAAACAAAGAGGTCAAAATGAACGGGGAACAGGATGTACATCAATTGAACAAAATGCAAGACCGACAGTAAAACAAATAATTTTTCAACTAGAAAACAGAAGTGCTCCATTATTTCCAGCAACAAAACAGAACAAACTTTGGGAAAGGGAAGATTGTTCTGGTTTTGTAGGCCAAGTTAGTGAAACTATAAATAGCTCTTTTGAAGATTTATGTATTTTCGATGAACATGAAAATAAAGCTAGTAGAGAGAGAAGTCCAATTACAAGGTCAAACACGAAGAGAAAATGTCAGTATGGTTTACAAGAGCCATCCACTGACGACGTTTTCAATTTTATTGTGAAGAATATGGAAGGAACAGGAACTCCAAAAGACATTAAAGAACAGTCAGGTTTATTTCCTGCTGAAATTGACCTTGAGGCATGGTTTTATAAGAGCAGAGCTAAATTCACTCTTATTGAAAGAAATGGGAATATCATGACTGTGTTAGTTTACAAGAAACACGTTACTTACTGCTTTGATTACAATAGAAAAGAATCGTGCAATAAAACAGAATGTCGAAGATATCATGTGTGCAAATTCATGGTGACTGGAAAATGTAAATTCAGCCGTAAGAATTGTAAGTTTTCACATGATTTCCTTGATGAAAACAATATAAAGATTTCTGATGAGCTTGGTTTCAGTAAATTGTTTTCAAGTGATCAAATATGCTCTATTCTAAGGGCATGCTTTCCACATGTCTGTACGACATGGGCATCTAGTGGCTCCTGCGATGACCAAGGCTGTATACGACTACATTTATGTCCTCTGTATATGCTTGGCAATTGTCGTAATCACCCAGACTGTCCAAATAGTCATGACAGAAAATCAGACCATAACAAACCAATCTTGGATGCATTTGAAATGTCTGAAATGATGTACAATGTCTTTAGAAATCGGGTTTTCATGAACAATACAGCGGTTAGGAGAGAAATGGGTGCAGCACGAAGAGATGACAAAACGAAAGCGACTTACACAAACAGTGTCAGGGAAGACACAGGTATTGCTGTTTGCATTCATTTATCAGCTATAAGTATGTGTTGATCATCAGTATATTCATTATCATTATCTTCCTCGACTTTGTTGTTGGTATCATTTCCTGTATCACCGTCACCATTGTTGTAGCTGTAACAAAACAAATTTTTTTTTTTCAATAAAAAGTAATTTAGTTTTTCCGTACAGTTTTTAAATAAAACACCTCTTACACAGGTTTGTTTGTGACACTGAATCTATTATTTACAATGTATTTACAATTGAGGCACTGTTTCCTAGAATCTCTAAGAAAGATCATTAAACATACTGAACCCTGGCAAAAGCCAGATCGTAACAGTTATGGGGGCACATTGCAAAATGTTTGCCTTTCATCAAATGGAGCTCATGCGTTCTTTTTCTTTTTAGGTGCCGCAGAAAATACATTTATCTGCCAACTTAAGCTCGTTGATAAATGTGCTCATGACTGCAATAAAGTTCACAGCAGTATCGGACTGCCCTACATTTGGCAAATCAATTTATTTGGAACTTGGGTTACCCTGCAAAAGTCAGAAGATATTGAAAAGGCATACTCCAACAATAGGGACAGATCTGAGATAATTACCATGGTAAGTGTATGATTAAAGAAGTATCACTGTATAGAAGAAGGCTAAAACACTAGAGTATGTTTGAAATATTTTAGAAAAACAAACTTTCACCAATTTATTTTTCCTTTTAGCAGGAAAGATGAAAATAAATGTCTCATACAAATGTTATAGGTAGATTATTAGTTTTTGGATTGGATAGTCATAAACGATTTAAATATTTTAGATGATGTACATTCACATACACCCATTTTATTGTGGTAATTTTAATCTTTCCGATAGTTTAATTCGGTACTAAATGTCCTTCTTAAAAATATGAAGGTCAGGTGGAAGGGTAATATCAGTTTAACATATTACTGACGTAGCAAGAATGCACGAGCCGGGTTAAGAATAAGGTTAATAATGAATGCATAAGACAAGAGTTTAAATATATGATTTGAAAGTAAAACCGGTTTCATCCTGAACTTTGTTATTCCATTCGATCCCGACAACATTTTACTGAAATAATATGTCAAGCGACTGCAAACTTCTTTGAAAGGGAGACAAATCGATCAATTCATTTAGCTTCGCATAGAAAAGCAATCATCGTCAGACCGAAACTACTTATAATGACAGAAATATCAGGCTAACACACTAAAATAAAACAAGTAAAAATCCCATAGCTTAGCAGTACTTCTCTTAGCATTGTTGATTGACACAACATAATAGTTTATGTATGATGTTAATGATTAGTCAATACGAATAAAAATGCTTTAAATGATTTTTCAGGTCTATAATGGTAAGAACCTCATCTGCAGGCTTTGTTTCGATCAAACTATCCGCGCTAGAATAAGAATAGTAAGTGCTTATGAAGAGGCATTTGAAACAGAGGCCCGCCGACTCTCTACTGTTTCTTACAAACAGTTGGATTATACAAGCTCGGACACGACTACAAGACAACAGAGCGAGACCAAAGATGGTTTCTTCACTCAGTGGAGGTGGTACTGGAAGGATGATGACATGTGGCATTTGTTTGAGCCGGTTAGATTTGTTGTCTTTGATACTACAAATAAGCTCTGTAGCGTAGATTCAGAAATATTTATCAAAACAAGAAGAATTTATTTAACAGTACAAACAGAAAGTAAAGAGATACAAATTGAATGTCGATCTATTAATTTTCAGAATAGTTCCGTCTTAACTAAGAAAGCTTTCACAAGGAATGCTTTTAACACATTCAGGAACTAAAATGCATTTAGTCGCATTTCTTATTGACAGATATAGATGAAAATATACCTAACAATTTGGGAGAATCTTCTAGTATAGTTAAAGAAGATTTCCATTTATACTATATTCAATAGAATTAAACTCCTGTACAGATAACATACATTTTGATTGCAAATTTCGAAATATTATATTTCTAATGGAAAATGTCATTTATGAATGTCCTGTAGAATGTTTTAATGTTCCCTTGAACAGGAGTACAGTATAACGTTCAATGCAAATATAAAACAATGCAGAATACATTTCTATAACGGTATCATCTACCTCAATAGGTGATGTTTCTTTTTTAAACTTAGACAGTAATGTACAAGAAAATTTTAATAAAAGAAAATCAACTGCATCACTTCGTTATATTTGTATTATTGTAATTACGTCATGTGATATATTTACAAACTTGTATAAGCAATTGATACTGTTATAGCTGAGTTCATTAAAATATTGTGTAACACGTAATCCATTCGGAATTTGGAATGAACAGTTTAAAATACAGATGGTAACATTTCTATAATTTATTTACTTTTTGATTGAATTTATTTTACATAGTATATAATTTTGGATATTTTCAGTACTTGTTTCAAACCACCTGGACTTACATGTTGTTCTTTCAGGATGCTATGCAGCACGTCTTAGAGGCAAAGTTCTTGGCCAATCAGAAAACATATATATTCTCAAAATATAATTACTACTTCAATTATACAATCTCATTCACTTCAATGTGTCAATCAAACAATGATACCGGAAGAGTTAGAGACATAAGCCGTAGACCTGTCTTCGTTACCGGAAAAGATGTTAAGTCTAATTTGTAGTAAGTGTATTCCATATACTGTTCTAAAATATTGTAACAAAACCACCACGGTCATTAATTCTATAGAAATTACATATGCAAAATTATCAAAGTTAAAACTTAAGAAACTATTTAATATTTTTCTGAACTCCACAAACATAAGTTTACTTGTAGAAGCTCATAGCATATAAAAATGTCAATATATAATTTAAACTTTAACAAATCTTTGTACATTTAAGCCCACAATCCTTGCCGGACGTTGCGCAAGTGGAAACTACTCTCCCTCCATCATGGATGCCATGGGACGTGGCTCAGCCGTTTGAATTAGTGAACATACCTATAAACTACCCTTCAGAGATCGACAAAGTGATGACACCCTTTTTTGAATCAATTGATTATGGAAAGGTGAAAGTTCATGCCGTTTACCGAATACAAAACAACAAACTATGGGATTTTTTCTGCAGGTTATATTTATGTTCTAATGTTCTAAAACATCATGTAATGTATCATCTAATTGGAAACTTACTAAACATGTGCTTACTCTTAAATAATGTTAGAAGAAGTGAAATCATATCCGAACAAAGATAATGTATTCCATTTAAACTTCACAAACATAAATACAAGTAATATGTAGGAAGAGGGCATGGTTTCCTATGTTTAAGCTGGTTCTACAATGAAAACCGTAATCGTCTTTTACATTTGTGAAATTGGACAGTCCAAAATTAAATTTACAATGTTACAAGTAACTAGTCCTAGAGTTGTTTTTGTGACAGCTCTGCATATAAATCTGTTGACTTCCTTATGTTAACCATCTGAAAATAACCGAACATACCTTTTCAATCATAAAAGCATACCAAACACACCGACAATCGTTCATTCATACTGGATTTTCTTGGTCATACTTTTCAGTCAAGAAAGAACTATGGAAGCTATGCGATCTGTTAGATACGGAAAATATCCGGTAGATAAACGGTATTTGTTTCACGGAACTGATAGCGAAGATGCAGTGCGTGGAATCTGTACCAACAACTTTGACCCTCGGGTATCTGGAAAAACAGGTATTCTATATGGTGATGGGGCTTACTTTGCCAGAGATGCAAAATACAGTCATGCGTATACCAAAGGTCCAGAAAGATATATTTTCATGGTAAATGTACTAGTTGGACAATATACAAAGGGAGACAAATCGTACAGACGCCCACCAAATAAGCCAGGAAGCGATCATGAGTTATATGACTCTTGTGTGAATGACATCGATGATCCATCCGTGTTTGTGGTCTTTGACAGGAACCAATACTACCCAGAATATCTCATAAAGTATCACGGTGTAGAAGTAAAGACGAAACATAGCAATGATATTGCAACCCTCTAGTTTGGATTAAAATATCAATGAATTATGACATTTGAGATGCAAATGAACCTTACTCGATGTGTTCCACTTTTCTAAGCTTGTGAATCTATAAACTAGATTTTAAAACGATATTCTTGCAAAACAAAACACGAAATCTCTAAATGTCTAATGCAGGACAAGTTTTTTTTCAAGAATTAGCGATGATGATCAACGGACGTAGCAAAAATTATAATCTGCCGTCAAGTTGAATGAAAAATGGAAAGTGTATGAAACAAAGCTTTGCATCTTTTTAGTTAGTCCTGAAGGTTACACCCAACCTTCATCCATGTACGGACAGAACATGCTATTTTCGGTGTATGTTACATGTGTAAGTGTATAAGATTCTTTTGTTTGTTTCTTAGAAGTACCATGCAAGAGGATAACATTGTGAATTATTTGGCGACCAGGTACCAAGGCAATGTGAGCCTATATGGGTGGTCATCTATGTTATGCAGTCAATTTCTTTTGAATTTGTCATTTCTATTTCGATTTTCTATTACGATGTTTCCACAGTTATTAAATCACAGGTTTGTCTGTTTCAAATTTGACTGTTTGTGTCTAAGTTATCGACGGACATGCACATGTTTAACTTCAAAGTATCTATGTTAAATGTTAATGCCATTTGCATCTCATACAAAATGTATTGCTCAAAATCAACATTTGAAACTTTTACAGCGATACGATTGGATTGGCTAATCTTAAACAGTATAATGTAACGATACATTACACTTAAACAGCAATTTGATTGTAAAAAGCTATGTTATCATTGGGAAAAGGAACTAATTAGGAGATTTTCAACTATTTCTGATACAGTAAAAGGAAATGACTGCTTCGGGAATGGTTAGCTAATCTCAGACAAAATAGTTTTGTAGTGTTTCTGTTTTTAAAATTAAGACACAAAATAAACAGTTTTCAAGAACCCACTAAGTACGACATCTGAATACACATTAATGCGCAAAACAAGTTGAAAGGTTTAAATAGATTAATGTAATCTGTTCCACATCTCAAACATTTAAATTAACATCATCGACCATTTCCTAAACATTTATTTATAACATGATCACAATCGGCTGCACTAATGAATGAGAACATTCCCATATTACTTACAAATACTTGTCTGGGTGAAATAGAGACTATGTCACTCTGTCCGTCCGTCCGTCTGTCTGTTGTCAAGCCGTTGATTTGAATACATTTAGTACGGATTAGTTATTTTATTTGGTTGTATTTTAACTGTTTTGATTTTCAATGACTTGATATCGATTTATTTTGTATATATTGTATTTTGTATTTATTTTAAATATACTTCACTGCTTGTTTATATCATGACAACATTGAATTTAACATTACCTTGATTTTTTTCAATACAGTATAGGTCGTTTAAAAACATTTTGACTTTTGTTTTGGATATATTACATTGCTTTAACCAACTGTTTTATAAAGATTCATGCTTATAGTTTATAACTGTTTTTAATGAATTCTGAATGCTGAATGAGGCTGTCATTACTGCACTACCAAACATCTGAAAACTTTTCTGCTAGACTATGATGCTAATAAGCAAGGATCTAAATAGTATATAACGTTTTAATATGCTTTTTTCCATGTATGTTACATGTGTAAGTGTATAAGATGTTTCTTAGAAGTACCATTCAAAAGGATAACATTGTGAATTATTCGGCGTCCAGTTAACAAGGCAATGTGAGCCTATATGGGTGGTCATCTATGTTATGTAGTCAATTTCTTTTGAATTTGTCATTTCTATTTCGATTGTCTATTACAATTTTCTATTACGATGTTTCCACAGTTATTAAATCACAGGTTTGTCTGTTTCATATGTTTGTTTCTAAGTTATCGACGGACATGTGCATGTTTAACTTCAAAGTATCTTTGTTAAATGTTAATGCTATTTGCATCCTATACAAAATGTATTGCTCTAAATCAATATTTGAAACTTTTACAGCGATACGATTGGATTGGCTAATCTAAAACAGTATAATGTAAGGGGAATTAACCACTGCCTGGAATTTGTTGAGTTATATAGCTTTGGAGACACGATACATTACACTTAAACAGCAATTTGATTGGAAAAGCTATGTTATCATAAGAAATGGAGCTGATTAGGAGAAGTTCAACTATTTCTGATACAGTAAAGGGAAATGACTGCTTCGGGAATGGTAAGCTAATCTCAGACAAAATAATTTAAATTTTGTAGTATTTTTATTAAGGCACAAAATGAACAGTTTTCAAGAGCCTGCTAAGTACCACATCAACCGTTTTCTGGATAAACGTTAATGCGCAAAACAAGTTGAAAGGTTTGAAAACAATTAATGTTATCTGTTCCACATCTCAAACATTAACATCATCGACCATTACCTAGATATGTTATTTATAATATGATCACTAGTATGAGAAAATCTCCATATTGTTTGCAAATAATTGGGTGAAACAGATACTATGTCTCCCTGTCCGTCCGTCCGTCCGTCTGTCTGTGATCAAGCCGTTGATTTGAATACATTTAGTACGGTTTGGTAATTTTATTTTGTTGTATTTTAACTGTTTTGATTTTAACTGACTAAATATTGATTTATTTTGCTATACTGAACTGCTTGTTTATATCAGTATCAAATTTAACATTTCCATGAAAAAAACCTTTAATATATGTCGTTTTACATCATTTTCATCTAAAATGAGTCTCAAGAGCGATTTACCTAAGTTATAAGAACTTGTTCCGCAGTCGAGAGGATATAGATTAGTATAAATATGTAGCTCTGCCTAACAATTTTGTACCGTTGATCTTAGCCTGTTTATTATTTAAGACATTTAAAGTAAATAACTCATCCTTATTTTAGTTATAATTAATAAGATATAAATACCGTTGATCCAAAAATGATAACGACACAGCCGTCAGCCGAAATCAAAAGCATGAAGGATTTACTTCAAACACTTAACTGTTACAAGTAAAATCTTCCGTGGCTATTTCACAGATTTACCAGTAAATACTTTCGCAAAAGTAATGTAAATGACAGGGTCAGCTCTTGACAGGATTCTAACCAATTACCCGGCTAGTATTCAAGATCGCTACATTTAGATACAGAATAGTGTAGAATTACAGACTCGAAATTATCATGTCCATCTGTAAATAACTGAATACTGTTGAATTTGGTGTGAATACCACAATGACCCTAAAATATCACGAGTTGTGCAAACTGTGCTCCGTATTGTGTACTCTCACTTTCGGCGTGTCAGTATGATGCGTTAGAGCGGGTCGGCAAACTGGAGACACTTTGTTCTTTGCATGCGGATAATTGTGCCGGTACTTCTTTCTTTCTATGATAAACGGAACAAATCTAAAGTTTCATTACAAACCCCGAACAAACAATTTTCTTACGTTATCATTTCTCAGAACTTTGTTGTAAGATATCTGACAGAAACTTTGTTTCTTCAATAGTTATATAAATAAGCATTTATCTTTAATTTACGTTCTTGAAATGTACGCTTCAATAAATTATTACCTTTGTTATACTTTCGTTTTCATTTTATCTTATAACGATGTCTCGATTATCAGCTGCCGTATATAATCCTTTCCGAAATTGTTTTTAACAAAAAGTGATCTTTGTTTGAATTACAGTACTCAAATTGGTCTCGGCAGATGAGTGGATGAACATTTACTCGGTTAAATAAATTTAATTGAAATGACGTATTTATCCTCACTCTGAAATTGAATACATTGTTCTATATGTTAGATATGTTTCAACTGTCATCATTTCATAAAAACAGACCTTTTCGGTCGGATTTATACTCAAAATACGCAAACCGAACGCAGTGCGAAACAGCGAGCTCCTCAGCATCCAGCTTCGACAAAATTTGATAAATTTCGATCAGAATAACATTTTCGCAATGAATGAAGACAGAAACCAATTGGGGAAAAAAAGAAATACTCTACGGTACACACAATAATTTATAAACAACAACATTTTTAAAATAATTGGTCGCAGGAGAATTGTCATAGCTCATTCAATTTCAAATATTTTTCTCTGAAACTTTCTGTACTTGTATACGAATTACCCATTCCGCTTTTTTTCAATACAGCACCCGCAAACGTTAGGAAAACTCAAAACGCAAGTTCATCTACCTTTGTGTCAACGAATTTGTCTAGCGTATCTGTTTCCGGAAGCCCGCACATCGAACTCCAATTCGCACCACCGGTTCACTCCCGTGGTACTTTTGAACCTGTGAATTACGTTGTGTTATTTATTCTTTTTGTGATTTTGTTAAATGATAATTACTGAATAAATACGTGAAGTTCAAATCCTTTTGAGAATCACTGTTGAAGTACAAATGTATCTTTATTTTAAATGTCATATCCTTTCCACATCACGTATACGCAGGTTGAGACAGGTTTGGTCTTCCATCTCTCTCTCTCTCTCTCTCTCTCTCTCTCTCTCTCTCTCTCTCTCTATATATATATATATTATATATATATATATAATATATAATAAATTAAATAAAAATGACTTGATATGGCTTTAAAATAATGATTTAAATAACTAAAATAACTAAAATAAAAATAAAAAGAGAAGAAATTCATGCGCATGTTTGTAGACAGGGCGTTTCCTGCGCGTGATCTCTGGAATTTCTAAAGCAGCGTAACGTGATATGCAGTGCATACTAAAACACATACATGTATGTCTGCCCAGTCTGTATCAAGAAATGTGCGACTGATCATGGCCAGACTAACAATATATTTCAGCATTTTTTCTCCTAATGGCAAAATAAGAATAGGTATGTTTTTGCACGTCATTTCAGATTGAACTGCATATGCAGATCCGTAGCAAGAGCATATGATTGGTCGAGGCCGGGTTTGCAATTTTTTAGTGTTCATCATGACATATGCATATTACCGCGTTATTCGGCGTATAATAAACATATTAATAAAGTTTATATAAAAAAAACCTCATTACATGTACTACGAACTACCAGAAATAAAAGGTCCGAATAAGTCTATCTAATATTTTAATTATTCTTCTTTCGTGAAATTTGGACGCTGGGTTCTTTTATTTTAGACAGTACGATGCTGTTACATGCGTGACCTGTAAAATCAAGTCAATAAGTAATATTTTGCTAATGATTGTTGTTTGTAAAACAAAACTGCCGTCGTTTCCTATCGTCATTAACGAGAACACTGCGTTTAACGAACCTGAAACCACAAGCCTTACTCGCAGGTGGACTATCATTTGAACGACAGACGTATTCGTCGCTACGTGAAACCACTTGCACAGGATGATACATGTCCCTGTCTGCTCACAAGGAGTAGTTTCGAGATTTCTTATCGCAAAATACATTATTATATGTTAGAGCAGTGTAAATACATTTGTATTATGAACAGATACAGTATAATGATGATTGGAAACTCCGTTATGTGTATTTTGAAATACATAAACTGAACAAAATTCCTATGAAACTCGGTGATTTAAACATGTTGTGCTTATTCTAATTTATTCTCATGATGAATAGTTTTATCTGATGAAAATATCGTCTGCACCAGTTTGCATGAGGATCGAGCTCGTTCTGTAGGCAAACGAATTGAATTAGAAACATTGAAACCTCTTTATACGTAAAGTAAGCCGACTTAGATAAATAAATTTGTTAACATTATAAATTATAGATAAACAGCTTTGCAAAGACACTTAAATAGTAGAAAATCAGGTGTTTGCTTTTTGCATATAAATGATAAATATTCATGCGCCTGCTTTCACCGTAATATATGCATGTATAACTTCCGATCGAACTTATGCTTGCACATACACAATAATTCTGGGTGCATATTCTATTCTAACATGTGTATTTAGTAAGTAAAAGAAATGAAACTTGCATCGAACTTCACGCCAAAATGTAATATAGCTTTGTAAAGTCCGGAAACTGTGGCTTTATATAACTACGAAAGGTATTGAAAAGATGAAAGACTGTTGTTATTCAACTTACGATGTTATCGTATAACAACATTCTGTTTGATCTCTATTTTCTTGTCTTACATTTCACATACTTGTAGAACATCATTGACAAATCAAGACATATTTATACTAAGATGCGACGTGTAGTGTATGCGACGTCACTGATGTTAAATTGCGAATTAATGTCCCGTTTTCTATTTTCCATGTTTTTTTTTATTTTTAGGTATTCTTCGCGAAAATGATAACCCAATGATATTTGTAAATTTCACTGAGTTACAAGCACGGGCCAAAAATCGGCCCAAACAGTACGAACTCATTAAGTCATAAAATTTTTACGATGCTTCAAAATAAACGACGTCACGAACGTCATTTCTTTCATTGTTTACCGCTGCACCTACCTCATTGATTAAGGTTTTGAGCAACTTCTAATCGACGTAAAATCATAAGACTGGTCTCAAAAGATTTATAAAGGATTGTTCTTTTAAAACACTAAAAAGTTGAAAAAGTGAAAAAGTTCGGTACAAGCTAATGAACTGACGAGTGAGTATATTTTTTCTTTCCTGCGTACATACATGAATTTACTAATTATCGAGCAAAGTGTACTTCAGTATCTCTTCTTAACAGATTTCAATGGCATTTTTTAAAATGTATTGCATTTATTATATTTGTATATTTGCTTAAATGTATCATTCTTATTGTTTTTGAATGAATAATAAAGTAATTTCATTAGAAACGCACATATAATTAATTATCTTCTTTGTGATTTATGTATCTCTGTTTCAATTAAAAAAGTTGGTGCAAATAATTATCAATTACAAAATGTCACGTGCAAAATGTTTTGTTGCTTAAAGTTAGCTGGTATAGAAAAGAAATACTGTGTGACTTACTTTAAACACGATGTCTTTAGGACAGCATACAAGATAAAGAAATAAAATATCACGTCACTTTAGCGGGGAGTATGACTGGCATTTCTGGATTGACTTTTCTGGATTTAACAGGCATTTTTTCAATGTACGAACATCATGGGTGAATTACACATGTGCAATGTTAACGGTATTTTAGGCCGGTAAAATGATAAATATGTTTAAAAACTGTATGATCGTATTAAGGATCATGATAGCTAGGTGTTTGTGTAAAAGCTTTAGTAAGGAACAATATTGGTAGTTTGCAAAAGACAGGGGTACCAAATGCACAAATGTCGACAATTGCCTTAAACATTACAACTAAAGCTGATTTACAGCAAAGTCATTATATCAGTCCTCCAAATAATCTCCCTTAACATAAATTCACTTTTCCCTAGGAATTATGAAATATATTTAACCAACCTATAACCAGTGTCATCATAAACATTTTTAACTTCTTGCAGAATCTGTTTAAGCACTAGACGTTTTTATAATTGATTTAAAATTAGTGCCAGTACATACGAGCATGCAGTCTTTAAACGCACCTAACTTTGCGATAGCAAAACCAAGCTGAAACTTTTCGGTGTACATCGCTACTGCTACGACCTACAAGCTCACGAAATTCCGTGCGTTTATGTGAAAAAATTGCTTCGGAAGCGTGTTAGTCTCAAATCTGAAGTTATTTGACAGACTTCTCACATATGACATGGTATTTTGTTTATTCGTAGTAATGAATAAAACTAATTTTTAACCGATTTTTACGTCTGTGTCACGGAATAGGAGATTCTTAGCAATTAATTCCCGTTGTGGAAAACTTAATATATTATCCCCGAATTGCGTATATGTTTGCTTTCAAAAGAAGAGAAATGATTCTAGTTTACATTCCATAAATGTCAATAATGCCGACATATAGATAATGTTGCACTTATTTCCATCCCATGTGAGTGCGATAAACTACTGTAGAGCACTTTTGTTACACTTGGAATTTGCAGCACTTGTCACATTGTCACCTATCTGTTAGAGAATTTGTCAGAAGCCGTTGTCTATGAAATGTGTAGGCGATATATCTGACTTTGACACATGAAAGTACAGTGTTTGTTTTTCAAACTTCTACAATATTACACCAATTACCTCATTTATGCCGTTGTTGTTAAGACACAACCAAATGGTACTTCTGTTTGCCTCAAAGAAGGCGGTAATACGTACAACTCGGTTTTTTAATTTTAAAAAAGAGGCAAAGTTGAACAAACATGCATCAGTATTGAAAATAGCCACGACTTATTTGTGCAATTTATTGATATTATTGCAAACTAGGTATGCCGCAGCGATGCGTTATGCTTGTAAATAGTAAAAGTAGATGGTGATTTATACTATATTTCAGGGTTTATAGCTGGAAATACAGCAAAATGAAGCTGTCTGGCTAGTTCACATTGAAATGAGTTTTTAAGTATCGGGAGCACTTTGAATTTACTTATTAAGAGATAGGACAATGATAGAACTGTGCTCTATTCACCTAAAAGCGATGGTGACCAATGCCTTTCGTTCGTGTTCAAGCCATTTCTTCTCGAAAACGAGTTGCTAGAAAGCGTTTCTTCTTTTTTGCAGTATCATTGAAAAAATACTGCACTTTATGTCTAACATGTACTTTCAAAAAGCAAAGTTGTGTACAAATAAAGGTCAATTTCGCCGGTAAAACACCTTCCTTCATACAGTAAAAGTTACTTGTATTTCTAGCAATCAATGAGCTCCTGGGACTGCAAGACCGTTTTAAACAATTACACAATTGTAAAGATGTGTCAATTTAATCACCGTTTCTACGTGGTATCAGTGGCTGCTTTCTTATATGATTCATGCAGGGGTTGAAAAATACAATGATTAATCAAGGCGCTCATGCCAGGACTTACACAACTTCGGACAAATATTGAAGTTTCATGTATAACAGTTCTACTGTTCTCTATTTTAAACTGCTTTCGTTGTGCAAAACTGCACTTGAGCATAAATTTTGCAAATATAATTGAATTATGTTCTTCAAAACTGAGGTTATAAACTGTGCCTTATATTACACAACAATAAAGATAATACGTGACCTATCAAACACCGATGTCCAAGAGGATAAATCATTGTTTGCGTGAAAGATCGATATACATTTCACTTCAACATGTCTTCTTACGAGTTAAGAAATAAAAACTCGTATACATTTCACTGTTGGTACTTACTCAGCGTTGAAAATGTATCGAATAGTTACCCTCTTTCACTTTGTTTAAACCGAAAACAAATATTTGTTTGGCCTAAAATATTTAAAAATAATTAAAGGACATAATTTACTTGCCCTTGCTACACTAGAAAGGTCATGCATACTTTGCACGAGAGCAACTATATGAAATCGACACATATATGTGGATTAATCAAACGGCAATCTTATTCTGTGATTTGTTGGCTCCGAGTAACTGTAGTCCAAATCAAAATATTGCACGACATTTTTTCACCCCAAGTAACAGAAGAGTCGGATAAAATTAATAGTTGTCTAAAAATGAATTCTCAGAAAATTTTTAATGAAACTGTGTCACGAATTACGAGCGAAAACCATTATAATATGTCGTAGTATTGTATTGACTGTAATTTTGAACAAATATCACACAGTTTATTCAATGAAAACACCAGTAATAAATCAATCAGTTTAATTTCTATGTGGTTTTCTACTTTTCAAATTGAACACGATTGAAGTTTAGAACTCCTGCATAATAAAAGAAAAAATTTAACATTAACATTATTATTCAAAAGATGAACTATCCTCAAACTGTTAAACGATTGATCAATAAGTGACAGCACCATAATCGCTTGAATATAGTTACTCTTGAAGCTGAATGAAATGCAAGACTAGTGTTTTAACACTTAAATGACTATTTCAATCTACATTATAACAAATTTAGTTTTTCTTCCTTTGACAAAGACATATACAAGCATATTTTGCTGAACAGGTAATATGCCAACATGCAATCAAAACCACCTGATTAAAATGAAAGAACACAATACATAATAACTGTGTACACATAAAAAGCCTGTGACTGTGTATAATCAGATAGCAACAACATTGTATGTGCGAGGTTAAGATTACCGTTAAAAGGCGTAATTTCATAGTGTTTAAACAATTACATACAAAAATCTAATCGGATTAAAATTAATTGGATACAATTGTATAATAAAAGAATCTTCTTGTGTATGTTTGGACGGAAACTCGTCGGAAACTCTACATGAAAGACTTGTTAAATTATTACAGTGTAGAAGAAATATGGATGTTTCAGCTAAAATGAGTCATAAACTAGAAGAGGTTTCGTTATTATAGTAGTGCAGTAAATAAAATTCTGTCTATACTTGTTAATAGCTTTTCTGGGTAAATTAAAAAAGGTGATGACAAAATCTTAAAAATTTCAGAGAATTTGATATATTAAAATATTGTTTCGATTTCGACGCTCTATCGCACAAACAGGTCACTAGATAACGCTTTACAATTTATAAAGAGACATAGATTTTCCAATCTTAACTTTAAGACATGACCAACTTGATAATGCATCATATCCGTGATAAAATGATGTAAACATTGTTAAGAAAAATAATTTGTGGTATTCATCACGGGGCAAACAAGTCTTGCATGAGGTGTAAAACATTGACTAGGGGCTACGAAGAAGAACTGGTAATTTTAGTGTTTATTACGTGTTAAATTACTTCAATTTATTTATTTATTATTTATTAATTAGCAGTACATAGATCACAATTAACATTTTCATAATAAGCACTATAAAACAATAAATAATGTAAATATTTATATAAGATCTACATAGGTTAAATTTAAGATGTTCAATAAAACACTCTAAAACAGGCTATACTTATTTCATAGAAGTGAAATCAATTAAAAGCTAGCATAATTTCCAGTATAAACTAAGATAGAAATGTTTCAATTAATAGTTTACAATGCTGTTAAAATGTAAACTTGAATTATAAAAGACTCTTTAAAATGAAAAAAAAATGAAAAAATATATATTGTATATTAAGATATTGATCTATGGCTGCATGGATAACCCATTAAGCTCGAAAGCTTATTTCCAATGGGGTCCAGTTTACCAACAAAAAATGAAAAACGAAAATCAAGATGGAACCAGAGAACATCGGGATCTTAAAGCAACATGTATTATTTGAATCAATCACTTTTGCAGACTAGCTGTATTATCACAGAAGATTTACTAGCTTTATTATCACAGAATTTTCACTAGAAATATTACTACAGAAGGTTCACTTTATCACAATTTTGACAACATATGGTTACTTAGAAAAATGAAACTAGAATGATAAGCAATACATTTAAATCTTGTAATACAAGAAACAATTTTCAGATTGCGCCTTTCAGTTTGTTAAAATATGGCTTTTAACTGATGTTTTATACAAAGAGATATTTCTTATTGACTTGATATTTTCTGGTAAACTGTTCCAGTCTTTAATGCCATTATATAAGAAGGTATCAGTACACACTGTATTGCAATGCGGAATAAAAAAGTTATAATTATTTGATCTAGTGTTATACTTATGTATGTCAGACAGACGAACAAAGTTTTGTTTCATATATTTTGGACCGTTATTGTGAAAACTCTTATTCATGTGATTTAGTCTTAGCTGCTTTACTCTGTTTTCAATGTTTTACATGTTCATTTCTGAAAAGTCTGAATGAGTTAAACTGGTCCTAGGATGATAATCTTGGATAAATCTAACCCCTTTTTTTGAGCTACTTGCAGTTTCTTTTTCAGGCCATTGTTAAGACTTTCATACCACGAAGAGCAAGAATAATCAAAGTGACACTGTATTAATGCAGAGCATTGTAATTTTCTGCTTTTAAAGGTAAGACATTTACTTTGTCTGTACAAGAATTTGAGTCTTGAATTAACTTTGGAGATAATGTTATTGACAATGGCCTCACCAGACAAAATATTTTCAATATTTAAGCCTAGATATTTGACTTGTTTTGTAGATTATATGGCCTGACCATTACATACAATATTAAATGTTTTGATGTTTCTCAGTTTCTGTCTATGTCTAAAAAGCATACATTCTGTTTTTCCAAGATGGAGAGATAACTTAATTATCAACAAGCCAATCTGATCAAGATTCAAGAACCTTTCCTAATTTGTTTGAAATAATATCTGGATCAATATGTGAAAAAATTATAGTGCTATCATCAGCATATAGAATGAGCTTGCAATCTGTGTCGATAATGGTGGTCATGTCATTCACATACATGTAGCATAAAAAAAGTAAGGGACCTAATATGCTGCCCTGGGGAACTCCACAAGTAACAGTATCAGGAGATGAAAGAGTATCCTCAATATTAACAACTTTAATGAACAACAATGAAAACCAAAATGAAAGTCAAGAAGAACCGAAGAAAAAAGTTGACTTTAAGTTTGAGAATTAAGATATTTTGTATTTGCTCCGTTCATAAACTTGAAGGTAGATCAATAAAAATATTTTTCGAAAAACCCAAATTAAGCAACAAACATGCCAATATCAGGAACTCTAAAACTGTTAAATGAAGTTGATCTCAGAGAGGGTATTTGTTAATTTTATATGTCATTTCCTCTGTCTATTAATTAAAAGGTAATATTTTGGACACAAAATCATCTAACGAGCCAAACCCACACAAAAGAAAATTGATCTTCTCAGAAATGACGATACTTGGCGGGCGAGAGGGGTCGGGCGAGAGGGGGGCGCGGGGAGGGGGGTATTGATCTAATTTATTTTTACATATGTGAAAGTAGTTGTATGAACAATCTAGCAAAAAGGCCAATATTAAGATTTTCTCCTTAAAATGACTCCCCAGATTTACCCATTAATATAAACAGTTCTTCTTTGAAACCAGTGATAAGAATTTATTCACTAAATAAATATCTAATTACTCATATACACTTATTGCTGTTGAAGGAATTATTAGTCCTAAGTGGTTGGAGTCTTTTTTACAAAATCCTTAGCGGCAACATGTAGCTTAAATTTTTAGTCAAATTGAAAAACATGATTTAGATCATTTCGACATGAGGCGATTAGGGATTTCGTGTTTTCATTGTATATTGACATTAGAAACATAAAACAATTGCCACACGAACGTAACTTTTCTTGAAACTAATACAGAAGATTTTTTACCACATTCAGAACAAATGACAACCTACTAATGCACGTACTTTCCTTCATTTCCACACGATTACACTTAACAGGTTTAGAAACGCAAAAGTGGCAAAATATTTATTTTAACACTGTTATCGTTTCAAATTTATTGAAATTTCATACACAACAAAAACAATATAAAATTGAATTATTGTAAAAGTTTCAATAATTCAACGCAAAAAATGACTTAAATAGTAATAAAAACAATAGCGTCATTCAAATAAAAATGTTCAACAGGGGAAATCTTTGCGTTTCTAAACCTGTTAAGTGTATTTATCTGATTGTACAGTATTATTACAGGTATTATGTTACACTTCTCTTGCGTTGTTAGCACAGTGCAAACCGACTTATTGTGTTTTTAAGTGTCCGAAGGACAACTAATACCCGCATTTTGAGGCTTGATTCTTAAACCGAAGACTGATTATTCTGATCTGAAAATCGTCCACCACAAAATAGTTCAACAGTCATAATCAAACATTTGAGAATGTATGTATATTTCCGGAAACACTTCATACTTGTTGAATAATTCATGCTAAACTCTATACAATCTTTTATCATACAGAACCATTTACGTCGTATGTTGATATATTTTTTCAACACATAGTATGCTCGGAGTCAGATTGTTTTATTTATACTGTAAACAGGCGCTCTTCACATATTATGCGTCATTCAAGAAAATGGTCAGGGCAAACAATATTCCCGATCTGAGGATCTCGGCAGATTCCGATAACCCATGCCGAGGTGTTTCGATTGATAGTTTTACGAGTTGTTTTTCCGCCATATTGGATAGTTGTAACGAGAACAAATTGACTGACCTTGACTATTATCGTCTTCCAGCGATAATTACAAAAGAGGGTGAATGTGAATATCAGTTAAGAAAGGAGAAGGGTAAAAATCTGTCAAGATTTCCCTATCCTCATGCATCAGTGGTTTGCCAACTTTTCAGACAAACGAACATGAAATTACGTAATGAATATGCTTCGGACCTACGAGAATGGATTTCCCGAACACGTATGCAACTTGCAGTAAGCAGTAAGTCAACCTTGTGTGATTCGTAAATAAATTAGAATGTATCTTAACTCTTTTCAAAGGAGAATTTCTCTTTAACCGGAAGCAATTTATTTATAAAATCACTGTACATATAACATTGAGTATATCTCAGACAATGACAGACTGTGACAGACATACAAATGTGCGTATTACTATCTGTTGTATGTTAACTGTGGTATAACTTTTTATCATAATCATCTTTGATAATGGTTAAAGCCATAACTGATAGGCTTTGAACAGGCTGAGAATATCTCCCGATCGGGAGTTTATTTTGTCAGTGTATGTTTATATTATTGTAAGCAATAAGAATAAACTAATTTCATGTCAATATATCTTGTTGGTGAAATTTTGACTTTTTTACCAACTGAAAAACCAGAAGATAATGTGTTTAATGAGATGAATATTCTGTGAAAAAATTAACTTGCGCTTTTTCTTTGAAAAAAAGTTATGTAAAAATTGTGCTTTTCTATTGTTAATGTTTTAGCCCGATCGGGATTTTTTAGCTCATTCGGGGTATTTACCCTGATCGGGAGATATGCTCAGCCTGTTGAAACTCGAGGGTCATTGTCACTTTGAACAGCGTACAATTTTCAATAGTCAATGTGAGATTTTTAAACGTCGACCCATGGGTCATAGAGTTTCGAGCCTTGTACTCTTATGTTTGCACATCAAGAGTAAGGTTGGGTGCGCACCATAAACCGGTTTAAGCTCCCCAGTGGTGTTTTTGCCACTGACCGTTCCAAGGCGGTGCCCCACTGTGTTCCTTTAATTGTTCGTTTTGTCCTCGTGTGTTTGCTTTGTATGCTAGTGTGTGTTGGTAGTGTATATGTGTGTGTGTGTGTACATGATTGTGTGTGTGTGTCGTGTGTGTGTGCGTGTGTGTGTGTGTGTGTTGGTGGTGTGCACTTCTGGGTGCTGTGGGTTTCGTTTTGGGGAGGCTGCGTTTTTGGTACGTGGCATTCCCTGTTTGATATAATTTTTGTTGAAATGAAGCGTTAGTGTTGCATTTTCGGAAAATTCTTAAAACAGCTAGGTCTAGCAGCTGGCTTAAATGTACCGATTTTCCTGTTTGTCACATATCTTCCTGACCTCGCATGTCGGTTATTTTCTGAAAGCGATTAGATTAAAAATCAAGCTACCCTTTCGTTTCTCACTTTCTGTTGCATCAATGGTTGATGCGACCCGAGTGTTTGGAATTAACAAGTTGATTGACATATACATTAAGTAATAGACGCATGAATGAAAATTCCTGCTGGTGAAATATGACTCGAAGGGTGTTTTTAATGCAGGTCAAATACAGGTTTTTCAAAATTGTCTTGTCAGAAGTACTCAGAACCCAGGTGCTTGGCTCTACTTAACACCCTTGCCATGCTTGTATACATTATTAAGGTAACTGTTTCTTTGCTTATCACTTTTCTTAATTCTGTAAAACATTCTTTCTTTCAGGTAAAAGGCATACTTGTATGATAGACTGAATCCAGAATGGGTCCCGTCAATAAGCTTTTAAGCTGTACTTGTCAGCAAATGCTTTCAGAAGAGGTAACATCATTGTTACTCATCTTGGACTCTGATGAAATTGGCGACTTTGCAAATGGTCATTGATGGTGATTTAATGGGTAATATGAATGCAATTTTACAGAAACTAAGGACCGAAACGTCTTAAACGAGCTGCAAACTGAGGTGCTGAAACTGAACACAAGATTCGATATTGGCTATTGTAGGAACAATAATGACAAATTGAAGCGCCTTACTGGTCTCCAAGCATTTTCAATGTTGATGTTGCTTTATCAGTTTCTTCAACCATATTATGATATCTACCAAACAGACTAGCTATTAACAAGTTCAAACATATGAAATTGACTCTTATGAAACTAAGACTTAACCTGTCCAATATGTTCTTTAGCAGATGAATTTGATACAACACAGCCAACTGTTCACTGCAACTATTGCAGATGTATAAGAGAATGCACAAGCTCATTAGATGGCCAGAGCATGAAACATTCCGAAAAACTATGTCAATGGAATTTCACAAATACTTTGGCAACTAATTTGCAATGATTTTCGACTGTTTCCAGATGTTTATTGAAAAGTCATCTGGACTTGGTGTCTAACGCCACGCTCGGACAAAATAATTTATGTTTATATGTTGAGTTTACCTTTTGAGGTAGAATTGTAAACAACCAATTTACTAAGTTAATGTGTCATTGTCGTCACGGTAAAAAAACTTCACTCATTCTTATTCAGCGAATAAACATGATAAATAACAGGGAAATTGCAGTTTTTTTATTTACATTATACCAAGGTACAGAGTGAAACAATATCGATATAATCCGGCGGATTCCCGTCACTGCCTTAATAACCCTATCAAATCGTTGTAAAAGTTTTCAATTAGTAGTCTAGTAGATATGAATAGGGTTTTCATATGCTTTAGGAATAGCTTATGCCCTTGGTTTTGTTGAGGAGGAAAGTTTATTTAATCACAATTATATATTCATTCTACAGGTATAGGGATTACATGCCTTGTTTACTTCAGATTCATTCATTGATTTTAATATTATAAATATGAAATCAGATTTACGTATCAAAATTGTACAGTATTGTTGTTGAACTTGAACCTCTTGCAACTCAATATAGCTGCCGCAATGGCCGTTCAGTGTATGCATGTGCGTCCGTACATCTGCGTTTAGCTTGTCCCAGCTGTTACTATCCATGTTTTGAGGTATACTTAAATATCTTTGCACAATTGTTCACCATCAGGAGACGTAGTTACATGCCCAAGAACCAGGTCCCTAGTTAAGGTCAATGTCACTCTTAGAGGTTAAAGGTCAAATTCAAGAATGACTTTGTTCGGAGCATATCTTCTTCATTCTTAAGGGATTTTGATGCTACTTGGCACAAATGTTCACCACTGTGAAACAGAGGATCATGTGCATGAGCAAGGTCTAGGGTCAAGGTCACACATAGAGGTGCATTGTTAAATCCAATAATATCTTTGTCCGGAGAATTTCTGCAAGCAGGGATTTTGATTTAACTTGCACAAATGTTCACCACCATGAGCTACCCTTGTTTTTAGAATTACTTCCCTTTATAGTTACTGTAAATAGCTTACATTTTAACTTTTCTTTACTAGCTGTTGAGAAAAATTGAGACCACTTTTCTGTGGTACAACATGCATGTTACATCTAATATTTATACCCTCGAAACGAAATTTAGGGGGTATATAGGAGTCACCCGATGGTTGATCGTGGGGTCGGTCTGTTGCATTTTCCTTGTCCGGAGCATAACTTGAAAACTGCTAGTTGGAATTCAATGCAATTTCATACAATGGTTCATCACAATAACAGGAAGTCCAGTGTTTAAGAACCATAACTCTATCTTAACTAATAAAAGAGTTATTGCCCTTTGTTACTATTTCTTGTCCGGATCACAACTTGAAAACTACTGGTTGAAATTCAATACAACTTCATACAATGGTCAATTACATTAAGAGGAAATGCAGTACACAGAAACGCTAACTCTCTCTTGACTCATTAAAGAGTTATTGCCCTTTGTTGTGTTTCCTTGTCCGAAGCGTAATTCGAAAAAAAAATACAGGTTAGAATTCAATACAACTTCATACAATGGTCAAGCACAATGAGAAGAAGTGCAGTGCAAAAGAATGATAACTCTACCTTGACTCATTACAGAGTTATTGCCCTTTGTTACTTTTACTTGTCCGGAGCTTAATTCGAAAACTACTGGTCGGAATTCAATACAACTTCATACAATGGTCAAGCACAGTGAGAGGAAGTGCAGTGTACATGAACAATAACTATATCTTGACAAATTACAGAGTTATGGCCTAGAACAATTTCTCTTTTTTAGTTTTTTGCAAGGTTTTCTGTTGCTATGAACTTCCTCAGTTTATAATGCAGTCTTTTTGGGGTATTAATCACATTTAGTGATAGGTCTAGTTAGGTATAATCTTAGTAAGGAGTTGGCCCTTTTTACAGCTGGTGGCTCAACACAGTTTTTGAGTTTATACAAGTGTACGTCAGTCCTATGCAGACTCTAATAAATGTATATCATAAGAAAATTAAGTATGATTCATATTCGGAGGAAATATTAAAGATAGATATATAAAAGATGTACACTATTATGTAAGCACCACTCAGCTATGACAGGATTGATAAATTTAGGGAGAAATGATGTTGCAGTAAAGACAGTTTAATTTACAGACCACTAGGGCCATCGTGATTTGATACTAAATGCAATGATTGAAGACATTTAGGAAATGGAGAACTGTTAATTTAGACAACTTAATTATTTAATAAATCTCCCTTTCTGTTAAAACCTTGTCAGGAAAAGTTGGATACTATTGAACACTGGGATTGAATTAATACTTGAATCCCACCATCAGGGAGTGCTGTGACCAAGAACCATAACTCTAGCTAATCCCATAATTGACAAATTTATTACCCTTCCATGAAATTGCCAGCCGTTTGACTGATCAATGACATGGAAGTTCATATTGATATGAATGGGCAAGCTGGTAATATACACTTGCCATATTCTGTCATTGTACCCTACACTAAACGTGAGTGTTCGCATTAAGTACATCCATGGAGCAATCATATTCTAACTAGAATGCAGCACTGCAAGTATTGAATCATCACTGTCCTCTTGTTACAATGTTACAATACCATTTAATATCTGAATACTTCGGGAAGTGGTCACCATTATCGTATAAAGGACACCTCCAGTGCCTTTAGCGCTTTGATTTGTTTCAGTGTTGAAATAACCAAACATTATGAGAAAACTTGAAAACGAGAACTACATCAGGTTTATACTACTTCTGATCAAAGGAGGCACAGAAGTCCTGCGGGATACAGTAAACAGAGGACTGAAAACATCGTCCAAACATGGCTAAATTAAAAAATACTACGATGCTATGATATTATCTTGTATGCATGTATGGAGAACAATATATAATTAAAGAAAATATGTGCATCTACATTTAATAAAAAATAGAGGAAATGCCTTACGTAGGCATTTGTACCATCTAAAATTTATCTGTACATTCAAAATTATTGAAGTTCAATAATAAGCTATAAATTCAGAAAACGGAACTTGCAAAATAAAAACATTTACTCTTTTTGAAACCTGTCCTAAGGGGCTCCTTCTTCAACGAATGTATACTGTCCTGTGTATATATGCGATTTTTTTAATCAGAGGTGGCACCTTTTTTCTTCAGAGTATGTACTCGCATGTGTAAAACCTGATGGACGACCGGAAAATATGTGGACTTCTGGTGCTTTTCGTAAAGTATATAATATTTTCTTGAAAATCCTTTTACTCTTATTTGAAGTAAGCTCCATCTGCATTTATGCACCTTTGCCATCTTTATGGCAGCTTTTGTATTTCATCTACAAACATGAAACAGACCTATTTGTAAGGTACTGTATAACAGCTATAATCAAAGCGGACCTAGACTCGTATTTGATTCCAGCAAGCATTTCCTTCATTTCTCGAAAAACAGTCACAGCAGTCTTTCGATTTTTATTAAAATATTTTAGAAAAAACACAAGAACACAGACGAACAATTGAGTTTTCTATGACATGTAGAGGAGTAGAAGGACTTCGGCATGCATGGAATATATTCGAAGGAGGTGCTGCATCTAAGTCTCTGAACAATTTGTCTAAAGCTTTGTCATAGACTGTGGGAAAACCTGTATGAATAGAAACGTCCATAGACGTTGAGCAAATGCATAAAACAATAATGTCAACCAAAGAACAATTGAGTAGGTACATTATTTATTGTTATTATAGGAATGTATAGGAATTATAAACTTATTATAAAAGTAAGGAATGTAAGTCAAATAAAGCATATGTGAAATCTTAAGAGGTCTTATTCTTTGAATGAAATATACGAACCGTGAATATATTGATTGCTTTAAATGTCTGTGAAATACAAGTGTAGCAAAATATTGATTACAGAAGTAGAAAAATCTATTATTTAATTACTAAAAGAAAGACTGATTGAAAATGTTTATTTATTATTTGTTTTACTCTAATCTTCTGTTAAAAGTGTTCAGTTTAATTAGTATATGATGTTTTTCAATTATAAATACTAACGAATTCCTCACTATAAGTATGATGTCATACTTATAAAAATAGACTTTCGTTTATGCCCTCAGCACTGTTGTATAAACCAGTCATGATGTAATCAATTGGTCCTATATATCTCATACAACAAACGTCATACATACATCCAAAATGCAAAATGAGACATAGGAGATGAAGAAATAGTAGAAAGAAACAGCTTTCGCAGAAATCCAGACAATACGACGAATTTAAGTTTTCTTTTGGTATAGAATGCAGTGCAGATGATGTATTATGACAGTCAAAGAAGACGTAAAAAAATTGTTAATGAAATTTTTGCAGTAAGGCTTCAGACTCTAAGAAATAGGGTCAAAAGGTACTAGAAAAATTGGCCAAAACGAGAAAACTAAATCAAGATGAAGATGAACTTAGGAACTATCAAAACAGTGTTGAAAAAAAATAAAAAGTTACCATTGACACGTTTTGATAACTATTGACGCTGCTGTTTCTTTCACTATATGCTTCTTAAGCATTGAAGTTATTTAACGACAGTTTCATAAATTGTTTCACCAAAGCATTGTATCTCATGTTAATTAATTCATTGGAAGGCAATTTAGCTGTCAGGGATGTGTATTTTATGTTAAAACTTTACATTATACAGAAGATTCAGCCATTGATAAGCCATTATGTGAGAGGTATCTCACACCAAACAGTGCACAGGACAGGGTTGTATACTTCTGCACTGTAAAACGTCTTTACCATATTTGTGGCAAGTGAAACTATGTAGTGACTGGATAAATCTGAAGGAATTAGAATATATAGAACAGGCTTATTGTAACAACAAGGACTTGTTTTATGAAGAAATCCGCCTGGTAAGAAATTCGAAAATGTCAGAAATGCACTTGAAAAACAGTCGAAAGCGTAAAACGTTTATTCGGAAATTAAAAATTACAAAGAGGGATAAAACTGAAATGTAAAAAAAAATAGTTTTTTATACACAAAACTGTTGCAATGCTTTTAAAATACATAAACAATTTTGTTTCTATAACACTTACAACGACGTTACCTTATCAGGGCTTTTTATAGTTCAAAATATTATTTCAACTTCGAAATATTTGTATAAGATATGCTGGAGACCTTAAATTTTGTTATTTCTAAAAGTCATTTTTTCATCGAAGACAGCCTAGTTGGAGATATGTTTACGCTTTAACGATAGCAAAAGTATGAAGATTCCAATTTCTTTATTGATACTTTTACCTTAAACAGAGTGTTCGCAATATTTAAACAACGACTTAATATTTACTTTGTCTAACTATAAACAGACAGAGGTATTACTTCTGCTGTGTGTAATAGTAAGTCTTTGATAGTCTTAACAGACATGCGTTTCTAAGGATCACTTTCCTAAATTATAATGGTTTCACCGTGAACGGTAAAAATATTAAATGTAAAAAAGACAATTATTCAATAAACACCAGCAGACACAACATCGACACTCAATCAGACATACACACAAAAGAATGAATCCCCGAACAGCAGACAAGGTACACACTGCATAATATAAAGGCAACGCTTTCACATAGAATCAAGGCAAACAAGCGGTAGCCTGTAGTAGACAAGGAGAAATACAACTAAAGTTTTCGCTCTAATTTGTGATAACATTGCAGACTTATATGACATTATATTAGACCAGGTAAAATTTCTTGATATGGTTATTTGACAAGTGCACAATGACGTGGAATTTTGTTTGGTGGTGATGTTCAGGCCACAAATTGCGATTGTTATTGATACTCAGGAAGACGGGACACATACGGAGGTTCGTCGTTTATCAACTCTGTCCTACAAGGAGGGAACTAGTAGTCCAGACAGTTTCAATACCCAATGGAGATGGTACTGGATGGATGATCAGAACAACTGGCTTCTATTTCAACCGGTAGGTATATGCTGTACAGTCCAGCAACAACAATAGTGGTATCCATTGCTGAACCCGGACTTGCAATAGAAAGCAATGCTTAAGTGACCAAAACGCCAACAAGACATATTGTACATTAACCTGTTGTACTGATGTAAAACGTTCGTTGAGCGAACTGCAGTAAAGTATTGATGTATTGCTTTAAAACTTGGTACACCTCGTAAAGTGAATGTATTTGACCTACAAATTCCTTCAGATTGTTCAGTACCTGATATTGCCCTTGATTGAAAATATTTAGACG